>CAUHTR010007385.1:0-50337 GCA_959609185.1 Schmidtea polychroa | reverse complement strand
CAGGTGGATATTGATGCCTTGTTAGCCGAGGGCGAGATGTAGCAAACAAATGACAATCATTCTAGAACATCCGAATCCTGTATTTTGATTTCTGGTGCACTCCACATATAATGAACTAATTTTGTTTGTTTTTCTTGTAAATATCTTACATTGCTCGTGTTAGTTAAATAAAAGTATTAGTATTGAAACTGTTACGTTTAAGCTGACTGTGTAAATTGAGAATATGAAAGTGGTAACCTCTAAGGACTCGGTTTGATGCATAAAAGACGTCCCTTGGACCAGGACGCAAGTTTGAGTAAAAAGAATGAGGTAAGACCTTCTATGGCACTCGCGAATCCGCACCGTGAAGTCTACCGGGAGTAGTTCTAACATAGGAGCTCACCTGCCGATAGATTCCGACCTATGTGTACAATACCAACGTGTTACACCAGCACGGGTACACATAAGGGAGATGATTGTAACATCATGAAGGTTGTCTAGGGTATGTCATCTGAGCACCGGAACGTTTTCTTCGTTCCCGGGGTAACCAACACATTTATTTAAACAATAAAATTATTATTATTAATATTATTATTATTATTATTATTATTATTATTATTATTATTATTATTCCATTTAAATTTTCATTTGACTTTGAAAAATATTTCATTTTAATTATCTTAAAATTTTCCATCTAAAATTATCATTGAAAAATATTTCATAAAAATTTCCATTAAAAATTAACTTAAAAAATTATTCCATAAAAATTTCTATTAAAAATTACTTAAAAAATTATTTCATAAAAATTTTCATTAAAAAATTTCAATTCTCAAACACCTTCAACTTTTTGTTAATAAATTTTAAAATATTACTTTAATTTACTTATTACATTACTTTAATTTACTTATTTAAAAATTATTACTTATTTAAAATTTTTACCATTGATTACTTAATTAAATTTAGACCTTAATTACTTAATTTAAAATTTAGACCATTAATTAACTTTAATTTAATTTTTAGAACCTTAATTACTTTAATTTAATTTTTAGGACCATAATTTACTTTAATTTAATTTTTTAGGACCATAATTTACTTTAATTTAATTTTTAGGACCATTATTTACTTTAATTGAAAAATTGGACCTTATTTTACTGTAATTGAAAAATTTTGACCATAATTTACTGTAATTCAAAAATTTTGACCATCATTTACTGTAATTTAATTTTTAGGACCATAATTTACTGTAATTCAAAAATTTTGACCATAATTTATTGTAATTTAATTTTTAGGACCATAATTTACTGTAATTCAAAAATTTTGACCATAATTTATTGTAATTTAATTTTTAGGACCATTATTTACTTCAATTGAAAAATTTACCACGTTTTTTAGTGTAGACCACCTATTTCTCAGGACTAAGGAGACCCACCTCACTATAGTCTGAAAAATTTACCACGTTTTTTAGTGTAGACCACCTATTTCTCAGGACCAAGGAGACCACCTCACTATAGTCTGAAAAATCCTTGGCTTTTTTAGTGGTAGTTGGATTTTTGTATTGAAAAAAATTTTTTGTATTGAAAATCCCAGGACCATCTAGACCCCCTCACTATAGTGTGAAAATTCCATGCTTTTTTATTGGTAGTCGGATTTTTGTATTGAAAAAAATTTTTTGTATTGAAAATCCCAGGACCATCGTTTTTGTATTGAAAATTTTTTTTTTGTATTGAAAATCCCAGGACCATCGTTTTTGTATAGAAATTTTTTTTTTGTATTGAAAATCCCAGGACCATCGTTTTTGTATAGAAATTTTTTTTTTGTATTGAAAATCCCAGGACCATCGTTTTTGTATAGAAATTTTTTTTTTGTATTGAAAATCCCAGGACCATCGAGACCCCCTCACTATAGTGTGAATAATCCATGCTTTTTTAGTGAGACCACCTTTTTGTATTGAAAAAATTTTTTTTGTATTGAAAATCCCAGGACCATCTAGACCCCCTCACTATAGTGTGAATAATCCATGCTTTTTTATTAAGACCGCCTTTTTGTATTGAAAAAATTTTTTTGTATTGAAAATCCCAGGACCATCTAGACCCCCTCACTATAGTGTGAAAATTCCATGCTTTTTTATTGAGACCACCTTTTTGTATTGAAAAAATTTTTTTTGTATTGAAAATCCCAGGACCATCGAGACCCCCTCACTATAGTCTGATAAAAAAAAAATTTGGACCAAAAATCCCTGAAAGCAAAAAATGTGAGTTGCAACAATTGCGTAATAAAAAGTTGCAACAATTTACCCCCCCCCCCCCCCCCCCCCGGGGGGGGTAATTGTTGCAGTAAGCTAGTTTCTACCTACTGTCATCAATCCTGATTCAGTACACAAGAAGCGGAAACGGCCATCACGGGCCGAGAAGAACCAAAAACGAAGAAATACCATCGCCGCTTTGGAAGCATCTCTGTTTGTGGCCCAGTCATCTAGGGAACGAAGTCCCAAGGCCCAAGTGCCTATCTCAACTGGAGAGTTTCGAATTATCTCCGCGGAAACATGTCAACTCCGAAAAGACGCCCGGCTGCAGGTGGATATTGATGCCTTGTTAGCCGAGGGCGAGATGTAGCAAACAAATGACAATCATTCTAGAACATCCGAATCCTGTATTTTGATTTCTGGTGCACTCCACATATAATGAACTAATTTTGTTTGTTTTTCTTGTAAATATCTTACATTGCTCGTGTTAGTTAAATAAAAGTATTAGTATTGAAACTGTTACGTTTAAGCTGACTGTGTAAATTGAGAATATGAAAGTGGTAACCTCTAAGGACTCGGTTTGATGCATAAAAGACGTCCCTTGGACCAGGACGCAAGTTTGAGTAAAAAGAATGAGGTAAGACCTTCTATGGCACTCGCGAATCCGCACCGTGAAGTCTACCGGGAGTAGTTCTAACATAGGAGCTCACCTGCCGATAGATTCCGACCTATGTGTACAATACCAACGTGTTACACCAGCACGGGTACACATAAGGGAGATGATTGTAACATCATGAAGGTTGTCTAGGGTATGTCATCTGAGCACCGGAACGTTTTCTTCGTTCCCGGGGTAACCAACACATTTATTTAAACAATAAAATTATTATTATTAATATTATTATTATTATTATTATTATTATTATTATTATTATTATTATTATTATTATTATTATTATTATTATTATTATTATTAGTATTAATATTAATATTATTATTATAATATTATATTTGAGATAATTGTAGCTACATGCTGACTGCAGACTATATAAAAACATTATTTGAAAACACAAAAATATTATAGACACCGATATAGCTGCATGCTGACTGCAGACTATATTAAAACAACATTAAACTAAAATAAATATATAAAAATACTTATAAAAATTAAAGAAAACTTAAATAAACGTAGAAAACTATATATTAATTTTTATAGAAAACTACTTATAAAAAACAACATCAAAAACCTGTTTACAACTTTTTGAGATCACTTTATATATTCACGCTTTATACTTTATACAAGTTTTTATACAAGTTTTCATTGATCATCTTCGTCCCACGAACTATCATCAAAACTGGGACTTGGAGCTGGACCGAATTCATCTTCATCATACTCGCTAATGTCATCAACTCTTAAATAGTGACCAAATTCAAAACTTATATTTTTGCCTACCCACGCGCGCTTATCGTCATTATTAGATAGGGCAATTTTCGAATTTTTAAAAATAAATAGTTGGTGATTTCTAGTATCTATTCTAGTCTGCGGTCCAGAAATCACGTGATTTGTGTTGTAACAATCTAGATATGTTTTGATGGTTTATTGATGTCCCAGTTAATTTAACCCCCTTTGCTTTAACAGTTTCCTTACTGCCTAAAAGACTATAACATTTCGGGCTTAAGAAAACCCATTCCGAATATCCTAATCCCTTGCTCTCATCTTTAAACTTCCAGGTGACTGAGTCAAGGTTCCTATTATACAAGGGGTGTGTTGGATCATAATTTGATGTATCCAATAAATTATCTGAGATCATCTGAGGTAATAATATTGTTAATTTAATATTTTTAATTTCTAAAAAGAAGCTATCTGTATCACCGGCTATAATATTTATTATGCATTTGAATTGTCGCCTGTACTTCTCCAAATCAATATATTGGAGCTGGTACAACCGCAGTTTAGACAGATCTAGTACTGTTTGACCTATGTAACTAGGTCTGTCTAAACAAATAGAGTGGCTATCAGATCAACATCGGTTCTTAGACTGTCTGAAAGTCGGTTTTGAGGAGCATACTATCATCTTTTCAGATGAATTACACAACCTCAAATTCATTCTTTTTTTATTATACAATTTAAACAAGTCCCTATATATTTCGCTTGTAGACTGAGATCGTAAAGTTGTATTAGTGTCTATATAGGTCCTTGTTTCAATTTTATACATCTATACATGAATATTTACAACAACCGCACCTAATTCTATGTACAATTTGAGAAGCCTCCAATGAAGAACATAGTTCCTCTTTGGCCAATGCGTAAGCATAAGCTTCTCAACTTTTGAATTAGGTGGGCACAACTTTTCCGGCGCAAGTGGAAAATCATTCAAGAAATCATGCACACATTCCGGAATATCGATATCAACCTCCATAGTGTACCCATATGGAAGGTTATCAATATCCGTGTTCACACATTCAAGCAAAACATCATTCAAATTATCATTCACCCAAGAAAAATCACCATACGGAAGATTTTGGCTAAGAGCCCAACCAGATTATTTATATCTATATACAATAATTCTGTATTAGATGAAGTAGCCGTGTAATGTTTGTTAACAAATGTTAACACACCCCGTATACCTCCCTCATAGAAATTGTACATTTCCATGTCCTGCAAAAGTTCTATAGGTTCCGTTAATGTAGAAATTAAGTGGATCCACTTAATTGCCTTTCCACGGAATTGCTGAAAATAGTCTGCGAGGAGGTATACGTCTAATTTTAGGTAGATTAGCATATAATCTAACAAATTATTACAGTTTTGCTGTCTCCAAATTAGATGAGCCTCAGTGTACTGATCTTCCGTAATATCAGACCAAATAGGAAGTAATTCCAAAGTCAACTCAAGAACATCCAAAGAAGTAGCAAAATCATACGTAAAGACACCTTTAGAATGAATCATCGACCCCTGAAAGATCGATGAAGTTAAAGGAAAAGTAGTAAGAGTTTTCACAGCTTTAGCTAAAGAACAATTAACAAATTGGATGCTGTCAATAAAACGAACATTATTCGAACTATTTTGTTTGAAAATGTAATAGCATAAAAAGTGGAACCAATAAAGTCAATAAAAACAACTAATATCAAAGACAATAAAAGAAAAACAGAAAAACGTAAAATTGATTATTACAAATGCAATATTTTATTTGAGATACACTTTATTAAATATACATTTTAAAAACAATATTGCTTTAAAATTTTTAAATTTCAGACTGCTTCTTAGTTTCGATTTGATAATACCAGCTGTTGAGAAAACTCAGTTGCTGTTGAAGTAGGACTTATAGTTAAAAGTCGGTTGTATAAAAAATTGATTTGATTTCTTTTTTTTGAACGCATTTAAAAAATTAAAATCTTTTGTTAGTTTTTTTCTACCAGTTGTGGATGATTCAGCAGAACCACAAACATTTCTTGAAATAGTGTAATTGAACAGATTGTTTTAAGTAGCTGTTTTTGTAATCCATTTTCATCATCTGCATTGCCTTCAGTTTCGGCAGATAGCAGTACATCATCATTGTCAGTGTCGGTGTTATTGTCGATTTTATTATTGAGATTTACTGGACAAATTCTTTTCATAATATTTTCTGCTAAATCTTTAGCGGAACTTTTGGATGCATATTTGAAATATTCTGTTGATTGCGGTATAGTTCCAGTATCAAGATATATAAGTAATGTAGTTAATGTTTTATTTCTTCGTTGGTTCATTCTTTTCTTTGTTTCTATAAGTAATATATTACTTAAATCATCAATTCTTGTAAAAGAATTGAATAAAAATTTATAAACACCTTCAGCTGTCACGAGTGTTACATTATCTTTACTGAGCTCTTTAACTGCTACTTTAAGTGGTGTCAATACATTAAGCAAGTTCTGTAAAACTAATACATCACTCAGGCATAGTTTGCATACCTATTTCAACTAGTGTATGATTAATGCAATCCTTGAATCTCAAAAATCGTCTAATCGTTGTAGCTATTGAATTCCACCAATCGATCAGTATGCGGAATTTTTTATTTTGTTGCTTCAAAACATATTCTTGCAATTTCTTATTTTTAGTTGGGGACTTTTGAAACATTTTTGAAAATATCAATTTGAATTTACAAATTACAGAAGAAGATTTTTTAGTGGAATTGAATACAAAACTTGATATTGTTGTTAACAAAGTATGAAAAATAGTCAAAATTTTTGACTATTTTTCATACTTTGTTAACAACAATATCAAGTTTTGTATTCAATTCCACTAAAAAATCTTCTTCTGTAATTTGTAAATTCAAATTGATATTTTCAATTGTAAAATCGCTATAATCAACTGACTTGTTATCATTTTCATAATTAAATGAGTTATAGCTATATTCACTGTCAATGTCAATTAATTGGGGAGATAAATTATCATAATTTTCTTAACAAAAACTTTCTCCACTATAAGTTTGTTCTGAATATTTATTCTTATATAGCTAATCAACTATTGGTAAATGTAAGGCGTGATTATGACATAGTTGAGAAATAACAGATATATTATTGCCGTATTTCACCATAATCGCTCCGCCATCATGAGTTTTTGAGCTTCTGTTTTATATATATTTCAGTGTTTCTAGCAAGCCATTTTTTGGAGAATTAATTAAAAAATGTGCCATAAAAATGGCTCAAGCATTTAATGGTTTTCTCACCCGACAGTAAGCTGACGTGTAAACGAGATTAGCATGCATGTCACTAATAAATTAGAAAACCTAATCAATAGTTGCTGCTATTTTTCGGTAGCATTGAATGAAAACACAGACATTTCCGATACAAGTCAAATGCTTATTTTAATAAGAACTGTAAATGAAAACTATAATTATTCAGAAGAACTTTTAAAATTACAATCATTCTACGGAACAACGAACAATTTACAAACAATTAAAATATGCAGTAGAGCAGTATGGCACATTTGACAAGTGGACTGCTATTGTAACCGACGTTGCTAGAGCTATGACGGGTAAAAATATTAGGCTCGCGGGACTTTTCAAAAAGAAGGAATAACATGTAGTATGTTACACTGTATTATCCATCAGGAGGCATTATGTCGTTTACCCATACAACTAAAAGACGTAATAGACAAGGTTTGCAAAATAACTAATTTAGTTCGCGGTGGAAATCGTTCTCTTATACACCGTAAATTTAAAAAATTTTTGGATAAATTGGAAACTGAGCACGGATATCTGCTTTTACATAGTAACGTTCGTTGGTTAACTGCTGGAAAGTGCTTGAGGATATTCTTTACACTTCGAAAAGAAGTTCATCTTTTTCTCACAGAAATTGTCGTCGATGAAAATTTGACAGGAAATTTAGTTGATAAAAATTTTATTTATTCAATTGCTTTCCTCGCGGACATAATAAAATATTTAAATATTTTGAATAAATCCTTGCAAGGACAAGATCAAAATGTTTGTTGCCTTTATAAATATGTTACTGGATTTAGAAATAAATTAAAATTGTTAAGGTTTAATTTAGAGTAAAATAATTTATTTCATTTTGAATCTTGCAGAGATCTATGAAGAAATAAAAGTATGTAATATATAAGCGAATTTTAAAATATTTCTACCAATATTGGATATTCTAATTACAGATTTCAATAAAAGATTTTCTCAGTTTGATTGATTTATTTTGTGATTCAATTAATATTGATATAAACTCCGTTGATCTTAACTATCAAATAGAATTATGCGACTTGGTGGCCGACCCATTTTTTACATCTCGTGGAGTAACTGGAATAGAAATATTCAAATTTTTAGATAGAGAAATATTCAAAATTGAGAGATTTTGGACTTCAAATTGTATCAATGTTCGGAAGTACATATATATGCAAACGTTCATACTCCAATATGAAATATATAAAGTCAAAATATAGAAACAGTTTGAAAGATTCCATTCTTGAAGATATAATTAGACTTGCCACAACCAAAATATTGATGTGGATATCAAAGATATTTTTGCTAAAAAATTACGGCCACATTGTTCTCATTAATATATTACGAATAGTTTTAAGTTTTCTTTTTAGTTAAAATAAAATATTTTTTAATTAGCATAAACTGACTTTTCATTTATCAACTTTCTTGGCCCTCGAAATGTTTGGTGAAGAAAATATGGCCCACGGGTTATGATAAGTTGGGCAGCGCTGATTTAGAGCATACTGCTTTCTTATTATTATCCAGTTTTTTGAAATAATTCTACACTTAAAATTTTTTTTGACGACACATTTTAGATTTTATTATACGGGCTATAAAAATTAACATCGGTATTTATTTAAATAATTTCTAATTAAATACGTTCTAAAAAAAAAAAAAAAAAAAAAAAAAAAAAAAAAAAATCAAATTTTATTTTAATCAAATCGAACTGGCTATACAGCCGAAGGGGAGAGATTCTCACCCTTAATATTCTGCAGCTTTTAATTGATTGATTCCTCTATTGCAGGAGTTAGAAACTCCCGCAATTGTACTTGGAGAACATCCGTCCGATCCATCTGAGTGATTGAGCACATTGAGATTGAACATATTGAACATATGGAAGGTAGCGGTAGGGTAGAAGTCTATCCTCTGCCTGTCGAATATATGTTTCCGCCAGATCCAGATGAATTCTGAGGTAATATTGAGATTGAGCATATTGACCATATGGAAGGTAGCGGTAGGGTACAAGTCTATCCTCTGACAGTCGAATATATGTTTCTGCCGGATCCAGATGAGTTCTGAGGTAAGTAGTGGTTTGCAGAGGGTGCAGAATCGAGCAGGATAATATTCTAAATAATAAAGGTCGGGGCAGGAAGGCTCCATTGCGATGTTTATAGCGATGATATTTATATATAGTACTTATTATAGTATAAATTAAAAGGATTTGGCGAAGGTTCAGATAGTTATATTAATAAAGGTATTAATTATAGTAGAGATAGTATAGTACAGATGATTATAGTATTAATAAGAACAACTAAAAAGACCACCAAATAGGCAGAACCCCTACAAGGATTCCTACATTAACCCATTTGGTGATTGACATTTATGAGTAATACATTATTAATAAATAGGAATAGATATATTAATAATAATAGCATTAGCAATAATAATAATAATAATAATAATAATAATAATAATAATAATAATAATAATAATAATAATAATAATAATAATAATAATAATAATAATAATAATAATAATAATAATAATAATAATAATAATAATAATAATAATAATAATAATAACAATAATAATAAAAATATTAATAATAATAATAATAATAACATCAACAAACCAAAAACAATATCACCAATACCAATGATAATAATGGTAATAATAATTACACCAGAGAAAGTACTAATATTATAAAGATAGTAATAAAAGGTTATTATGATATTTACAGGTCTATTTAGGTAGTTTAAATTTTAGGTTTATTTATTTACTATTTATTTATTATTATTTATTTATTTATATTTATTTACTAGATTAGTTGTAGAAATAATAGCCATAGTACACAAATAAATAGGAAGATGCTTTGAGTACATATTATATAATAATATCTGGGTTTCAAGGTTGGTTTAACAAGAGACACATGATAAATTTAAGGGGTGAAATATAATAACCATAGAAAGCGAATAAATAAGAGATGCTTTGGCTACGAAAAATAATATACATATACATATACACACATATACACAAATATATACATATATATATATATATATATAGTTAATTTTTATATATGTGTTGGCGATATATTTGATAGCTACTATTGATTGCAGCTACACAGGCTTTTTTGGCGAGCTCCTTTATTTCGTTATTGGATAGGCCAATAATTTTAAGAATAGAGTCATTATTTTTATCCCATGAACCAAGGGTGCCAATTACGAGGGCATATAGAGTGTGCGGGCATTTATGGAGTCTACTAATTTCCTCGCCTAGTTCCTTATATTTATTGTAGTTATTTTTCCTAGAGTTTTCATAGTTTTCTCTGGAGTCAAAAGGAACCTTAATGTCTAAGATATGGATTGCTTTGTTACGCTTAGATTTTAGGAGAAGGTCAGGTTTAAGAGTGGAGTTAGTACCTTCTGGTATTTTCTCTATGTCTACTTCATAGTTAATCGAGATAAGAAAGTTTGCCACAGTTTCTAAGACATTGTCATGTTTATTACGTCTTGCATTAATACGTGCTTGGCAATGATTGAAAATGTGTGCAGGAGTTTCTGGGTGAGCATGGCAGTGCCGGCAGAGTATTGACTTATTAGTTTTTAGACGATGTGGTGAGTAATTCAGTTTAAGAATGTTGTTGCGTGCGCGAATAAGAAAAAGGAATTGGGCATCAGGAAGGATGTCACTTTTAAAGAAATAGTCGGCAATGCAGCTTTCACTAATTGCTTTTGCCATATAACCCTGGCATTTCATCGCACACCAACGTTCAGCATAGATGAGGCCAATAATGGAGTGTAGTTCAGCTGACGTTTTATCTACATTACCAAGGGAGAAATAATTGATGCGACTCTTGTATTTTATTTCAAGTTGTAAAAGGTCCTCAAGCATTATTATTTTGGTTGATATACCATATTGGTGAAGCAGACGTCGAGCGGATTTTTTAAATTTCGAGAAGATGGAGAAAGTTGGATAGCTTTTAGATAGCTGGCCATTCAGCCAAGATAGTGCAACATTTAGATCTCCCTGTCCTCTAGCTTCAATAAGTTCGGAAGTAATGAGATTTTTAAAGTTAAGATCACTAGAGTTTAATGCCCTAATAAGCTGGACAATGCTTTGGATAAGGTATTCGTCAATGGATGATACAAGTCCAAGTCCTCCAAGTTTGCAATCTGCATATATGAAATTGTCATTTAGCTGCATTATCTTATCTCCGATGGATCTTTTAATGCCCTGTTTAATTTGCAGGTCAAATCCATATTGTTGTATTTCAGAGTTGCGAAGGATATTGCGTGGAGAGTCTAGAATGTTATGGTTTATAACACAGTTTCTAAAGGTAAAGTTCAAGCGGGAGTGGATGAACACTTTAAAGGCATTAATTTTTTGCGAAGGATGTAGATGAGAGTTGAGAATTTTGTTTGTGTCTTGAATTGCAGAGTCAAGTCTTTCTTTGATGCAGTGTTTAGTTTTATGGGAGAAGTCTACCCCAAGATATCTGTACATATTAGAATCATCAATTTTTGTAAGGTTTCGCCGTAAAGTAGAATGGGTTGGTAGTTGCAGTCATGATCAATGTGGAAGTATCCAGACTTCGAGGGTTTAAAACGAAGGTTGACTTTTGTTGCAAGGGAAACAGTAAGAGATAAGGCCGACTTGATATTGGAGTAAGAATCAGATATGAGCACAATATCATCAGCATATGCAAGGATGCTAATGTTGTGATTATGAAAAAGAAAAGGATGAGTTTGTAAGACATTGCGGAGTATGAAATCAATGGATAGACAGAACAGAGTCATTGACAAGGGGCAGCCTTGTTTCACACCTTTATATATTGGTGTATAATCAGATTTTTCTCCCTCACATTCAAAGTAAGTTTGTACATTGTTATACATGTCTTGAAGAAGAGCGATGGTGGTGGTGTGAAGACCCATCTCTGAAAGAGTGTGCCAAATGAGTTCATGAGGAATAGATCCAAAGGCATCTGCTATATCCAGCCAGATGATATGTAGATCATTTTTCTTGCGATAAGAGGAGTCTTTTATAAGGTGAAGAATAAGATTGTGTTCCGCACATCCATCCGGTGCGCAGATAGCTTTTTGGTTAGGTGTTAGGAGATTTCCGTTACTGATCCATTCAAGAAGACGGTTATTCATTAGTGATATTCATTAGTAATAATTTACCCCGAGTAAAACAGTAACAAAAATTGTTTACTGACAAACAAAACACTGGTGCTAATTAATTACCGTACCTAATTGACTTGGTTTTTCCAAAAGTCGATTTAACTTAATAACTATCAACGACAGACCTGTCGATTAATATTGGTTACAAAATAATATTCTCTCACTAAAATATTGTTTAACTATTTATACTAAATTTTTCTTAAATTATGAATCTAAAAATAATAATTAATAATTACCATATTTATGTATATAGAAATATTTATGTTTAATTTCTAAATACAGTAATATTAAATCACTAAATTAATATTTAATTACTATTTATATTTTATTATATTTAATTACTATGTATTATTATTTATTATTATTACTATGTATATTTAATTACTATTTTTCAATATCATTTCGGACCCTAACAAAAGGCTGTGTCTACTTAGGAAAATCATCGTTTGCAATTGCCGAAAAATTGAAACGCATATGGCTATTCTCATCAGCCGTGTTTCTGACACAAATATAAAAAGCATTAAATAAATTAAATAATGGTAATAATTAAATAACTGCTTGAAGTTTGAAAATCTATATTACACTACATCTAACAAATATAAACACAATTATAATCAAGACATTTAAAACATATATATTTAAAAACGCTAAAAAATAAAATTTACAGAATTTTTCCAATCATATTAAAACGGTATAAATCCAAATTATAAAAAATAATTAAGTGTCTTTTGGTAATGATTAAATTTAATTCAAGTAAAAATAAAAATAAATTTAAAAAATTATATTTTTAGTTGTGTGATGGGTGCAGTTTTTCTGAAATATCTTATTATTCAGCATTTAGACCACTTATCATACAAAATTAACTAATATTTTACATAAATTTTGTAAGACATCTTTTGAAAATGTTAAAATGATTTATTAGCAAAATATATAGATGAGATATGAGATAACGAAAAAGGTTCTTTATCTTTATCTGGAACGTGTTTTCTATCCGATTTGTTTTATCAGTCGTTTTTTCTCCATCCGTTCGGTTGATCGTTTCCTATGTTAACGTATCTTATCTATCTAAATATCGAGATGTGATTAAAATTAATTTTAATAATATCATAAAGAATACTAATTAGTTATTTCATGTTATATAATTTATAACACATTATTTCCATCAACATATTTCCTCCATTCCTATCGACCGATTATAGAGTCCTCGTTGCTCATCAGTCATTGTCATCGTGTTCCAATCGATCATTGCATTCTTTCACTGATCGAAATAAGTACTTCTGATAGCTCGAGTTAAATTCTATGTTGTTCTTCATTATGTGATCATTTACTTATAATTAATTTTCAGATTAGTGAATTCCAATTATTTTAAATTTGATTAATTTAGTATTGAACCTCCTTACATCATATTTTAAGAAGTGTTGAGTTTCCCAGAATTTCAACTTGATGTTTCTCACATAAATAAGACCACAGATCTTTTGTATAATTTTATTTATTATAACACTGGTTAACACAAAGAATTACAATTATTTTCCACTGACTTTCAGTTTAATCTTCAAACCGTTGAAGAATAAAAACTATGGATAAAGTAGGTATAAAACAAAGCATTTTGAAAAGTGCTTGATTGCCACTAATTATAATGCTGTGCATCGAAAAAAAATAAAAAAACTAATTAGACTTTAGAGGGCTTTTATTAATAAATATTATTTTGTATAATTTATATTTGAGGGTTAAACGTGTTTTATTATCAATTTTAATTATGTTAACCGTTCTTTGTATAATCAAGAAAATGAATTAAAATAAATTAACAAAAAACCATACCTTAAAATTAATAAATAATTTTTTTTTTAATAAATCTTACAATCTAAAAGCAGACTCAGTTGTATCCCATGCTTTTCTGTGACAGTTTCTTGAAGTATGGAATTTCATTTTGGTGATCTTTTAAAACATTTTACACTATTTCCTATCATTTGCAATGCCTTACTAATATCATCACGTTCACGATTTTGGGTTCTAGCATCATTTGCTTCAACATCACCATCAGAGGCAGAAAGTCGGAAATCGAGCTATATTCATTTTCTCTGGTATCACTTTGATCATCATCATTTACAACATCATTTCCGCTTTTTTATAAATTACATCAATAACAGCTAAATGTATGCCATGATTATAACATAACTGGTGAATATAATTGGCTAATATTCCAAATCTTACCATGACAGCAGCACCATCTGTGTTTGACGCGACTACATCAGATAAATTGATACCAAAATATAGTAGCTTTGAATTTACCAATTTGTCTGTTTTTTCAGATATACAACTTCCTTCAATTGCCACTAATCCTAAGTTTATATATTTAGTATCAAAATGAACATTTATTTTGATGTAGCGCCGGTTTCGTAAACTAGTCCATTCATGTAATGACTGAATTTACCATAAAATCTTTATGCGATTGAATTTTTGATACCACCTCACTTTTAGCAGGCTTATAAAAGTCATGAATTAATTTCATTACTTTAGTTTTACCCTTTGGTAAAATATTGTTAGGTTCGATGGGTAGGTACTCGAACTAACCCAATCGAAAATCTGACTCCACAAATATTAGTTATATCACGTGTAGGTAATTTGGATATAAATAACAAATATGCTTTTAAATATTTATTTAAAACTAAAATATTTTAGAAACAATTGATACAATTACAATTAACAAAACTGGCTGCACGCTAAAGCTCAGATATCGGTTATACAAACCGCCCTAAAGATTATTTCAAAGGATCAAGGCTGGCCCTAAATGCGCCAACAGCCCGATATCGGTGAACGGATAAAGAGGAGGGATTCCCGAAGTTTTATCGCTATACTATTAATCCAGATGATTGGTTAATAGTTGAAGTTATAACAGTCAGAACAGCTACAAAAGTGTTGGCTTGTGACTGTGTCCCTTTAATTTTAGAAATAATCTATGAAAATATATAATTCAAAAGTAATAACTAACTAATTAATAATCAATAATAGCGAAACCGCGAATTGGTTTTTGAGCTTCTTTATCGATGCTATAGTCTGTTTTTCTTTTTGATTTCCAATTCCAATAGATAGGTATTGGAGTTAAGTTCCCAATTGATTGGCTAATGATTATTAAATCCAAATTTCTTCTTATTGGTAGCTATATTTCCAAGTCGATAATAATGAGTAAATACCCAATTGTCGATTGTTGAAAACTATATTTCTAATCGATAATACCAAATTGTCAATTGGTGCAATGAATCTATTTATATCTTAGTCGTGGTACTAAATCAAAAATGATGAGCCTCAATTGTTTCTTTTATTTCCGTTTGTCTTATTTTTGTTTCGTCCCTAAGCTAAAATTTACAATGGTATTTATACCATTTTATTTACTCTATTTTATTAATAGTAATTATTTAATTACTATTTTTACTATTTATTTTTTTTAATCAAATACTATTTTTATTAAAAATCTAAATATGGCAATTGGTTATTACTATTTATATTTTGATTCTAATATTACTAATTGTTTTCTATTTTAGGTAATTTTTAAATACTATTTTTAATTTATCATTATTTCCTTATCTTGGCTCCTATTGACCCCAACATGTCTTCCCCTAACAATATTTTCGTCCCGAAAATTAAAGCGGTAAAGACAGGACCATTGCAGCTGATAACATAAAAATAAAAAATAAAAAATAAAATAAACTGATTAAAATATATATATATATATATATATATATATATATATATATATATATATATATATATATATATATATATATATATATATATATATATATATATATATATATATATATTAGGGTGGCCCTTAGTACATAGCAAAATATATATATGATACAAGCAATGTTAAATAATCAAAGTTTTAAACCACAAAATCAGAATAATCAATTATTTTCTGTAAGGTTTACTGTAAGAACGCAGCAGTGCTACTGTCACTAATAGTCTTAGAGATAAAACCCTGACATTTCAATTCAAACCATTTCTGGCATGGTAGAGTCCTATTAGGGAATGCAGTTCAGATGACGTTTCATGGATATTATCTCTACTAAAGTAATTTATTCTGTTTTTATATTTAACCTCAAGCTTTAGGATATCATCTACAATTTTTATTTGGCAGTTATCTCATACTTAAGTAAGAGTCTATTGGAAGATTTTCTGAATTTAGAAAAGAGGGAGAAAGTTGGGTAGCTGTTTGTAATATCTCCATTTAACCAGGCGATTGCTGCTTCCAGGAGGCCTTTGCCCCTAGCTTCTGTTAGCTCAGATATAACCATACGTCGGAAACCCAGGTCGTCGGAGTTGAGTATCCTAATAAGATGCACTATACTTTGTATTAGGTATTCGTCAATGGCAGATGTGAGACCAATACCCCCTAGCTTAATGAAGGTGTATAGAAAGTTGTTGTTAAGTTGCATAATTTTGTACCCCATTGCTACTCCTAAGATCTCTTTTAATTTCTGGTCATATCCAAGATGGAGTAATTTGCCTCTTTGTTGTCTTTTCGAGTCAAGTGTCATGTGGTTGATTACACAGTTTCTAAGAGTGAAGATAAGTAGAGTGTATAAAGATTTTGTAAGAAGAGATTTTTTGAGCAGGATGTAGGTGAGATTCAAAGATTTTAGCTGTGTCACTTAGCGCAAGATTAAGTCGTTCCTCAATGTTGTGGCGATTCTTAGAAGAAAAGTCTACACCAAGATATCTGTATAGGTTATCCTCATCTATAATTGGGATTGATTAGGGCATTCAAAACCGAGAATTTTTTTGGAACCGGGTTTTCGGTGCTAGAATGTTCCAGAAACGGGTACCCGGTTCTGGAACCGGTGCTGAAAATGTAAATAAAAAATAATAAATTATAAGTAAAAAAGCATTTTTATTATAAATAATTTTTATTATAATAAAGGAACAAAAATAAATTCACAGAAATTCAATATATAAATAAACACAATTCAATTTAATAAATAAAAAGCTATTAGCTTCTCTAAATGTCCGCTTCCGTTTTAAAATGTGTTCGTAAGAAACTTAAAATGTCTAAACTTTGATCGTTTAGTGATGATCTAATTTTTGTACAAACCATACCACAATTGGAAAATACGCGCTCTGAATCTACGCTCGTAGGTGGAATGGATAACAAGTTTTCATAACAGGTCTGGAGATTCTTTCCACGATTGCTCTCCAGTTCGAAAAAAGCCAATTCTTTTTTTATAACATTAGTTATGTCTCTAATTGTTTTTGTTGGTGGGGTAATAGTGGAATTTACATCCTTGCTAATGGCACGGTTAAGCTTTTCCTCCAACGACAATTCTATTCCAATTTCAACATCATTGTCTGAGTCCGACTCAGATGACTGCTGGCTTCCTTCGAGTGGATTTGATAGGCCAATTATCATGTTTGCTATCGCTGACTTTGTCAAATGTTCAAAGTTTAAAACGGAGTCTGGATCCAGTTCTGCATAATCTTGTTTGCTTTTATGTAAATATTGCAGCAAACTAGCCACTTCGTTCGTCGTTGATTTATGCGATAACAAAGCGAGTCCTTCATTTGCAGAGCAAATTCACTGCAACCGAGGTTGTTTATCATAAACAAAATTGTCGTGTCAGCTGTTAATAATGTCGCATCTCGGCGGCATAAAGCTTCTGCAGCTAATTTTATTGGTTCAAGTGTTGTTACTAAATCATTAATCATATTCCACTCTTCGTCTTCGAATGAAAAACTTGAATTGAGATCTATTAAAGATTTTCGAATGTTGTTTTTTAATTTACGAAATCTTTCAAGCATACTATAAAGGCTATTCCATCTTGTCTTTACATCAATTATCAATTGCAATTCCTTTTCAAATTCTTCTTTGATGTATTTTTGAAGAATTTCGTTTTTAGTTGGTGATTTACGAAATAGTTCTAATTTTGCGGATAAGATCATAAAAATTCTCACACAGTTCTGGTTCATTCGCTTCCAATTCAAGATTAAATCCTTCGTCTTGATCGTCGTCACCATTACCATCACCATCTGAAATACAGTCGTCGTCATCGTTACCAGCTGGAGCTGGTTTAGGTTTTTGATAAAGGATATCCAATACTGCTAAATGAATTGCGTGAGCGAAGCAGAGTTGCTGCCTACAGGTCAATATTTTCCCAACCTTTTGCATTACAGTGGCACCGTCCGTTGTAATGCAAATGATGTCTTCATGCAAATTCAAGCCAAATATTTGCAGCCTTTCTTCAATAAGTTTGATACAGCATTCTGCAGGCAACGATCCTCGCACTCGTACCAGTCCCAAATTCCAAAATTTACATTTAATGTGCGCATTTATGTTTAAATAGCGTCGGTTCTTACATGAAGTCCACTCGTCGAAAGTGAGACTAAATAGCTTTCCTTGGGATTTCAAACCTTGTAATTCAACCTTATACTTTTCCCGAATTATTTTTCCATATTTCATTACCATGTCTCGAATTGTTGTAGCTGATTTTGGAACTTCAAATCCACGCGCTATTAGCGACTTGCGCATCTCAATTGAACTAATGAAAATTCTGAATGGTAAACCATCGCCGGCTGTCATACGAGATAGTACCGCTTCAAGAGTGTTTTCACGAATGATGAGGTAGTTTGTTAGCGTAGAACTGTGTACATTTCTGCGCTTTTCTGGTGGTGCAGTTGATGTTGCTGCTGTACTTACAGAAGCATATCTCTTCGCAGGTTTTACTATGATCTTGTGAATAGATGTAATATGTTTATGGAGGGAACTTGTTGAACCACCTGTTGTCTTCAATGGCTTATCACATCGTTTACATTTCGCAAACTCACCAGAATTGTTGTCACGGAGAAAATACTCCATACTGGAGTTTTTTCAATCAGCCGCTGGCTGCATTCCTCAAATTTGATATTTCTTATAGACATGTCTAGTAGAAAAATTTGCGATAATTTTATGTTTTCTATAATAATAAAATTTTTACTTGCCTTAAAGATTAAACTGGACACTTTTGATTGATTTACTTCCGACCTTCCGAGTGACCAATAAAAATAACACTACATAAAAAATACAATATATATATAACCTATATAAAAACTCACATATAAAAAAACACAATATAACTTTAGAGTAAATTTAATACTTTCATACGACTTGTTATAGTTATAAATAAATCAAATTAAATTCAAATTTAATTATTATATTGATGTTGTCTTAAAGAGACTGTGAATTATATTTGCAAATGTAATCGAAGGGCTTAATTTTGAACTAATCTTTTAATTCACAGTCATTATTAACGGAAATATGTACTTATATTATTTCGTAATGTAAATATTAAGCTGCGAACAGTATTTTGCTTATTTTAGAATATGAGAAATGCTTGCTCTCAGCACCGAAAACCGGGAAATTTTACCAAATTCAATCTCGGTTTTCGGTTCCAGAAAATCTCCGGGTTTCCCGGAAACCGGGTTTTGGAATCCCGGTTTTGGATGCCCTAGGATTGATTCATTATAGAGTGTTATTGGAGGAGGTTTTTCGTTGGTGTTTATAGAGAAGTAGCCAGATTTAGAGGTTTTGAATTTCAGGTTGACGTTTCCGGCAAGTTCGACAGTTTCAGCTAGTGCATTAGAGATCGATGTGTAGGAAATAGATATAAGGACGATATCATCCGCATAGGCTAAGATACCTATATTATGTTCATGGAGGAAAAAAAGGGTGGTTAATCAAGATGCGTTTAAGTATAAAGTCAATACATAGGCAGAAGAGGGTCATGGAGAGGGGGCATCCTTGTTTTACCCCTTTATGGATGGGTACTGATTGGGATTTTTCTCCTTCACATTCAAAGATTGTGCGGACATTAGAGTACATGTCTTTGATAAGATTTATAGTTTTATCATGTAGTCCCATTTGGGTAAGTGAGTCCCATATAAGATCATGAGGAATGGAACCAAAAGCATCTGTGATGTCTAGCCATATGATATGGAGTTCATTGTTGTTCCTGTATGAATAATCTTTAATCAAGTGTAGGACTACATTATGTTCGGCACAACCATCGGGTGCACCTATGGCTTTCTGATTAGAGGATATCAGATGGCCTTCACTAATCCACTGGAGGATACGATTATTTAGGAGAGAAGAGAATATGCGGTAGGCTGTGTTCATTACCGATATAGGTCTCCAGGAACCGGCTTCATGACTAGATTCATTTTACCGTTTTTTAAGATCAGTTTTGTTCTAAAGGTTTTCCAGCTTACGGGACATAAAGAGGATTCAAGAATGCTATTAAAGATGGCCTGTATTAGTGTAAGGTCCGGGCTTATACGTTTCCAATCAGACAGAGTAATTTTATCTATTCCAGGTGCAGTACTTAATGGTCAACCGAATATCTTCAAGAGTGGTATGGACAGAGGAACAATTCTCTATGTGAGGTTGGAAGGAGAGACCTAGCAAGTTGGACGTTGGCGAGCTTTTACCACTAAAGAGGTTAAGAATATTATTCATAGTAGGCCTATGTATACTTTGTGTATCATTTATTATCTTTAGTATTTCATCTTTAGGTTTTATTTTAAAACGGAATCTTTTAACAGATAGGAGTTCTCTCTCATTTTTTATTTTTTTGTGGGTGGCATCTGCTGGCTTGGAAATTTGGTATTTATGAGGGTTAATGTTGCCATATATCTTTTCTATCTCGAGTAATGCAGATTGGGCATCAATTAGGTTCTGTGTAAGCTGCCCAGTTAAATTAATTAAGAAGGCTTTGTATTTTCTAATGTCACTCGTGTCAGATCTGTCCTCAACAAAATGTTTTATAATGCGTTTGATTTCAGTCTTCATTTCGGTTTTGTTTGGTATAGTAAGTGGGATGTGGGTGTTTAAACATGAGATGAGGTGAGTCACATATACCGCAGAATCAGAGGGTGAGTAACATCTAGGGTATTCAATGTTTGATAAGGAGAAGAACATTGGTGATACAATATTTTTTAGGTGCAGTATTGTATCAAGGAGGTTAGAGGCTAGGTCAAGGTGAGTGTTAAAGCTATCGTCAATAAGTGGGTCAATTATTACTGCTAATTTCCGTCTTTTGTCTAGGAAAAAGAAGAACTATGAGGCTTTCCCCGTGGACATGGGCATAATTATCTCATTCCACTCTGCGAAGTCTTTGAAGTTGTGCTGTATAAGTGAGTTTCCTATGAAGGGATCTACAAAGATTGTAGACTTTCTCATCGAATTCTGGTATATATATGCTTTTATTGTATGTTGGGACCATCATGCACATTCCTTATCTATGTTGTTAGAAAAGAGGATATTCTCAGGGAGCGGCAGTCTAATTATTTCAATGTTATCTGACGAGGATATTTCTTCCCCAGTGAATACTATGGGTTTCATTACATCCTTAATGCACAGAATGGGGTTAGCGTCAGTTTCTGTTATTTGCGGGTGTGAATTTTGTAGAGGGATATGGTTAGTAGAAGGATGGGCCTGATCGACGTGTGCTTTAACTTGGAGGAAGGGAATCCATGGTTTTTGAGCTTCTTTATCGATGCTATAGTCTGTTTTTCTTTTTGATTTCCAATTCCAATAGATAGGTATTGGAGTTAAGTTCCCAATTGATTGGCTAATGATTATTAAATCCAAATTTCTTCTTATTGGTAGCTATATTTCCAAGTCGATAATAATGAGTAAATACCCAATTGTCGATTGTTGAAAACTATATTTCTAATCGATGATACCAAATTGTCAATTGGTGCAATGAATCTATTTATATCTTAGTCGTGGTACTAAATCAAAAATGATGAGCCTCAATTGTTTCTTTTATTTCCGTTTGTCTTATTTTTGTTTCGTCCCTAAGCTAAAATTTACAATGGTATTTATACCATTTTATTTACTCTATTTTATTAATAGTAATTATTTAATTACTATTTTTACTATTTTTTTTATTCAAATACTATTTTTATTAAAAATCTAAATATGGCAATTGGTTATTACTATTTATATTTTGATTCTAATATTACTAATTGTTTTCTACTTTAGGTAATTTTTAAATACTATTTTTAATTTATCATTATTTCCTTATCTTGGTTCCTATTGAACCCCAACAATATATTGCCGATCATTAAGTGATTGGCGAATAAATTCGTTTTTGCAAATTCCATGGATTGAAAATACATCAATAACCGCAAGTTGTGCCACAATTTTGCCACTGATTGCTTTCTAGTAAAGAATGATATTCTGTGAGGTTGGTTCTTAGATATTGTTGAAAGTTTTCCTACGTTGCTTGAACCAGCATCTTGATCGTCAACTGAATCTCGTTTCAACAGATTAATTTTATGAACATGTTGCAAATGTCTTTTTAAACCACTAGTTAAGGATTCTTTGCAACTTAACCATTTATTTGGACATTTCAAACATCTTGCTCTTTCGCCTCCTTTTTCTTTTGTAAAATATTTCCACACAGAATCCGCCATCGGGCATATTTTATATTTATTTTGATCTACAAATAAAATAACAGAAAAACTGTTATTTAAAGTTTTAAAGAAAATTTTTTACAAATTAAAATATGGAATAATAATAAATATATAAACAATTACAATACGTATCCGTTGCTTGTTAATTATGATTTTTTCGTAATGATGCTAACATATAATTAGTAGAATTTATTCTAAAGTAGATTTTTTAATAAAATTGTATATTTATAAATATATATTTAGAAATATTGTATTGAGATAAAAATACTAAAATCTATTATAGTAGTTTTATGTGTTGATAACGGGGAATTAATTTTTTTTTAAATTCCCGGGAGACACCCTCTAGTTGTATCGCTATCACGTTTGCGACAGCACTCAAAATAAAACCATCAATCTTCTTCTACGTTATTATTACGATTATTATTATCATTTTTATTACTTTAGAACGTTCATGTCGGCGTGGATCACCAATGGGTCGCAATAACCTGTCCCATCTGGCGGCGCGTACCACCAATGGAACGTACTTGATTGTATTATTAGACGTATATTAGACGTATTATTAGAAAATTTAACGTATATTCATCAAAAACATTTATTTTGATTTACAATTATAATTAATAACATAAAAAATTTGGAATTGATTCTTCATCAGTTATCATCAATGCAAAGAGTTGGAGATACTGAAGGCTCGAATATTAAAGATGAAAAAAGTGAGCTATGCTAGTACAACTCCTTTAAGCGATGAGGACAATGACAATGACAACGAAGGTGACTGCACCGCTATATATCCAAGAATTAAGTGAATTAAATAAAGAGGCACTTATGACTTATCAAATCCTACAGGAACCATTTTTGAATGCGAGTAGCGTATATATAAGAAGAATGTGATCGACAGATTACAGCAATGAAGGAATTTGGAATAATCCGAGATAGTGCATAACCATTCTTTTCATCTATAGTGTTGGGCTAAGAAGAGAAAAACTTGTTCTAGATAAATTTTCAATTTCAATTTTGAGAATAGGGTCTCATGTTTTCGTAGTTAGGGACTTCGACGTTGAAAAATCAATCAAATGATGAAAATAATAAATACTAAATTAAAAAATAACGATAAAAGGAAAANAAATTATATTCGTAACGAGACAACACAAAAAGATACGTGCTGACGTTACTGTTTCCCTTGTTAAAATCGTTTTATGTGACAGAATAAATTTATATATTTATATTTATTTAGATATGAAAAAACAATAAATACTAACTAATTTAACTTTTTTTTGTTTAATTCCTTCAAGTAGATAGACGAAACCACATATGGGTTGTCGAAACGAATCCTAATTGTTTTCTTCTTTTGTTCTCTTCTCAAATACTCCAATGAATATTGGAGCATGTTTATAGTGTCGCGATATTAAATTTCCACGAGATTCGTAAATTTCTTTTTCTTCCGATCAATAAAATGAATACAGAATGTTCACTAAACAGAAATTTGTCCAATGAGATAACAACTAGAAATTTTTCCCAATCTAATTTTAACTTCTCCTTTTGATTTTTCTAATCTACGATCTTTTTTTCCTCCCCCCTCAATATAATTTTACTGGTATTTATATAAATTTATTATGAAAAGATATATTAAATTAGTGTCTTTAAAGATATATTAAATCACAGATCAATTCGATAACAATACGTCATCTATACCAATATCATTGGCATCATTGCCATCATCATTGAAATCTGGACTTAATCCTCCTAATAATGGACGAATTTCTGAAATTACTTGATCAACATCTAAGGCATCTATTCCTAAAAAATGCCCAAATGCGATACTGAAATTTTACCCCACCCATAATAGTTTGTCATCTTTATTTGACAATGCAATCTTGGTATTTTTAAACGTAAGAATCTGGTGATTTCTTGTACCTATTCTCGTTTGTGGGACCGTATATACTACGCTGTTGTTGTAGCAGTCTAAATATGACTAGTGCCTATCAATTTGACTCCCTTTGCTTTTAAATTATCTTTGGTCCCTAACAAACTATAACACTTGGGTCTATTATTATTATTTTTATTATTATTATTATTATTATTATTATTATTATTATTATTATTATTATATAAAGATAGAGTAGTTGTGTGCTGAATGCAAACCACGTTTGTCAATTCATATTTTCAAAGTATTATTTCTATTCATTTATTATTTTCATAACAACTTATTAATTTTACCATCATTTTCAGGAACATTTTCATATTTCTCATAATTATTTTCAGAAACATTTTCATAATTTTCAGTAAACTTTTCATAATTTTCAGGAAAATTTTCATAATTTTCAACATTTTCATAATAATTTCAGGAACACTTTCATTATTTTCAACATTTTCAGCATTTTCATAATTATTTCATAATTATTTCAAGAAACATTTTCATAATTTATATGTCGTTATTAAACAAAATTAATTATCAAACACAATTTTAAATCAATTTTAAAAATAATAATAAAATATAACTAACATTTTGATTCCATATCGGAATCATCCTCAGATTTATCCCAAAAGAAACGGAGGCATGATTAATTTCCTCCTCAATAGATGTGAGGGCATAGTTATCAGAAACATCATTAATATTTGGGGCATATCCAACATTTGAGGTATCACCTAAAGTTTTTGTAATTCATTAATTAAATAAAATAAATTACCCGTTGATTCCATGATAATATCTCGGGTATTGTCCTCAATAACATTTTCACCGTCATTAATAGACTGATCAACTAAGTAATTTTAATCAATTAAATATTAAAAATAAATTTACTTAATAAAAGATCTTCTTCATCGTCACTAATTATAATTGGCAGATCTTGATTATAGTTGTCGGCCTCGGTGACTTCATACAATAAATTCTCTAAAATAATAAATAATAATAAAAATAAAATAATTTACCGTTTTCTCCTGCCAACATGGCGCGTAAAATATCTAATTGATCGTTCATTTTTAATTGAAAATTTTTTAGTCGAAAATTTGTAAAATTTAAAAATAATTGTGACGAATTTGAAAATTGTAACTATTTATAAAGAAAATGAATATTTTCCGATCCAATCAAAATCAAGGAATAAATACATTACGTTGCGGTATTTTAAAACTTAAATATATCTTAAAAACACATTTTGACACTAAAGTTGATTTATTTTACATTTTCATAATTTTGCATCAAAAAATTCGAAGAGTTGAAGAATAATGCTCTGGAGTTAGGACGAGAGAAAGAAGTGAAGGAAATTGAAGCAGATCTGAAACAATTAGAATCGGATTTTAGCAGAATCGGTGATCTGGTTCTCACGCAGAAGGAAGAAAGTTTTAAAGTGGATTCGCTGAAGGTCACAGAAAAATCATTTAGGAGTGAAGATCAAAATGAAAAACCGAAAAAAACATGTATATATATATATATATATATTGGAAGCCAGTCAACTTTGTGAAAGTGCGAATCACGTTTCAGAATGTAAATGTCGACACCCTCAACTCACAAAAATCGGTTGTTCGCTATGATAAATTAGAAATGAATAAGAATTATACAATCAGTGCAAATTATTACGATAACCTATGCTTCGAAAATGGAACGGCTGGGAGAAATAAATGGTACGGACACCATACATAAATGAATAAGGCTTTATAGAAACAGAAAGAGAACTCGAAAACGCTTCTTTACACAAAGTAAAACATAAGCATTACACGCATGTATAGTGGAATTTTAGTTGGGGTTATTGCACTAGTAACTATTTTAATGAAACCTAAATCTTGAGAATATCAATGGATAGCAAATTCTTTGTAAATAAATTTAGGTGTTTCAAAACTAACTTTCCTTGTCATGTGAATATTCTACTGCGCGTTGAATGGCTATTACTTTTAAATACATTCTTTACACTTCATTGCAATTGGTTTGCCGGTCACTGATATAAACTGATCCATACTAAGGACTAAGATATATATGCGCATAAAAAATTATAGAGATAAAAATAATTCCACGAACACAGATGTATGAGTTTTATTTTAATGCAATCAAAAATATAATCTTTTTGAATTGTTTCCTTTCCAATGTAGAATTTTATTTTTAAACTGAAATCTGACAAGGTTAAATGTATTTTGTATACTTCAATGCCTGTGGTATCTGTTTTTATGAATGTTATTAATCATTAATTTTTTGAGAATTAGTATCATATTCTTGGTGAAATCAAAGATTGAATTAAATTGAATATAAAACAACTTATTTTTGGAGTTCCTCAGTAACTGAATTTGAATAAATTAAGCAATACAATTTCATTAATATTAACCTAATTTAATATTATATTACTTTACCAAATTTAAATATTTCTATTGTAATTTCATTCTTCCCATAAATTTTTCTTAGCAATATTTTCTTAGAAAGTGAAATGATTTCATCCTCAAATTGGTAATTTTCTTTGTATTAAATGATTAAATGATAAAAGTTAGTCTTGTTTAAATAATTAGTATTATAAATTTTATTTTTAAATATATTTTTAACAATATTTCTCAATAAGTAATTTATTAAACGAAATTTTTTGTTATCACAAAGAATTTGGAAATGATTAACGAAATCCAAATTGGGGATTGTGTTTTATATAATTCTAAATTGGAAGGAATTGTTAGATTTATTGGTTCGACAGCTTCAGCTAAAGGTTTTGCTTTTTTATGTTTTGATATTTCCCAATGTATTGATCTTATCAATTCGATAGGAACTTTTTATGGAATTGAATTGCGTACTGCTGATGGTAGAACTGATGGCACTATGGATGGGATTTCTTATTTCAAATGCAAAGAAAAACATGGAATATTTGCACGTCGATCTCAAGTATAAATGAATTATTTGAATTATTTAAATTTAATTTTTAATATTAGTTGAGTAAAATCAAATCGATAGAGTTGCCTCCAGCTGGATATTTAACCCATGAAAAGTTATTGAATAACTGTTAGTTTTAAATTAATTTATGACAATTATGAATCTTAAATTAAATATATAAAATAAATATATAAAATATTTCTCAAAATTTTTTAACCTCATTGAATTCAGCATAAAAGCATTCATACGATGTATATTATGCTTATATATAAGATGATACAAAAAGCACCCAATTCTATTTTTAATATTTTTTGATTTTTTACTACCAACTTATTCATTTAGGACTAAATTGTAAATATTTCATTGGTGACCTTATTTTTATTTGTTCCGTATTAATCTTTCTAAAAAGATTATAAAACAATAAAAGTCAATTTCACAATAATTTACAACTATTATAAACACAAAGCTTGATATTATTATATTATTGATAATATTTACAACCATAGCCAATGTGATCACCATGCGTATGTAAAATCACGATGAAGACATTTTAAAGCCTTTATGTATCAGGGACCTAAACTAAATATTCTCATTTCACAAAATATACGCCACGCGGTTATAGATAGCACGAACTTTAAGTGTAACACTGATTTTCAAGTCAGTTAGTCATCTTTAAATTCCAGGATTGCCAGCTGGTAGTCTATATGCACATCCGTACTATAGCCATATGAAACAACATGAATTTTAAAAAATAGGTATATTTTAAGTAAATATTTAAAAAGTAAAATGACCTTATGAAAACTCCTGAAAACAGCTTCTATGGGACATATTGATGCAACAAGGCCTACATTCGTCAAAAGTATCATACGAAAATTCACTGAGTCTTCCTACACCGAATTTAACATTTTGCATATTGTGTTGTATGGACTTAAAAATGAGTGTAGCATTGGTGGTGGAATGATTTTCAGCAAGCTATTATTTGCAGTACGTTTCTTCTTATTTTTTACAAGCTATGGATAAATGACATTCAAGTGTTCCTTAGTTTTGCTCTGTTATTCACCATAACAATCCCAAAAATGATATCGAATATTTTCTATTGTTCAGTGTGATACAATACTTGTCAAATCATTAGTAGGAGTTTTACATTATGATTAAGGATGTGTTGAGCCATGAATCATAATACATATTAAAATATTTGTCAGCCTCAAGTCTATTGAAATTGTGAAATGAGATGAGCACTCATTCAACTTCAGTGTAGACCAAACTCAGAATGTTTTCATAATTATCTTGTATTTCTATAATAATTCCAATTATGAACAAATTATGAAGCAAACATTCATGGACTCCACCATCAATCAAAATTTACTCAAAATATCGTCCATCTTTCAGTACTCTTTATCTTTACTATACACCGTCTACATTGTTCTGTTTCACTGTATCCAGTTATATTATTCTGCTTTATCAAATATTTTATCATTTTGGCCTTAGAAAGAATCCAGTCAATGAGCACTTATTTGAAGACTTTTTAAGGTTTGGTTCTATTGAATTTATGCATTAAAAAGCTGTTCTGAGATACTGACCAAGAGTTAATGTTTCATTTATACTAAGATTCAAGTCTTCCTGGATTAAACTCATATCCAGTGAAGTAGTTGAAACTGGAAAAGAAACTGGGGACTTTATAGAATTTAAAAGCAAAAGCTTTTATGGTTATCCACAACTTTATTCTGCATGCACAATATTCTCATAATAACCTGTATTTTGATTATTCCGGATTTATCTTTCTCACATGTTTTAAGACTTGATATAGGTGACAATAAAATTTACATACATGTAAACGTCGTTTTACGCCTGGGTTCCGTTCAGTGAGACACTTGCGTAAAATAAACACAAATATATAAGGTTAGGTTCCGTGGCAAAATTCAAAGAACACTCTAACATGTTTATTTAATATATATCCTATATATATATATTCAAAATANTATATATATATATATATTGGAAGCCAGTCAACTTTGTGAAAGTGCGAATCACGTTTCAGAATGTAAATGTCGACACCCTCAACTCACAAAAATCGGTTGTTCGCTATGATAAATTAGAAATGAATAAGAATTATACAATCAGTGCAAATTATTACGATAACCTATGCTTCGAAAATGGAACGGCTGGGAGAAATAAATGGTACGGACACCATACATAAATGAATAAGGCTTTATAGAAACAGAAAGAGAACTCGAAAACGCTTCTTTACACAAAGTAAAACATAAGCATTACACGCATGTATAGTGGAATTTTAGTTGGGGTTATTGCACTAGTAACTATTTTAATGAAACCTAAATCTTGAGAATATCAATGGATAGCAAATTCTTTGTAAATAAATTTAGGTGTTTCAAAACTAACTTTCCTTGTCATGTGAATATTCTACTGCGCGTTGAATGGCTATTACTTTTAAATACATTCTTTACACTTCATTGCAATTGGTTTGCCGGTCACTGATATAAACTGATCCATACTAAGGACTAAGATATATATGCGCATAAAAAATTATAGAGATAAAAATAATTCCACGAACACAGATGTATGAGTTTTATTTTAATGCAATCAAAAATATAATCTTTTTGAATTGTTTCCTTTCCAATGTAGAATTTTATTTTTAAACTGAAATCTGACAAGGTTAAATGTATTTTGTATACTTCAATGCCTGTGGTATCTGTTTTTATGAATGTTATTAATCATTAATTTTTTGAGAATTAGTATCATATTCTTGGTGAAATCAAAGATTGAATTAAATTGAATATAAAACAACTTATTTTTGGAGTTCCTCAGTAACTGAATTTGAATAAATTAAGCAATACAATTTCATTAATATTAACCTAATTTAATATTATATTACTTTACCAAATTTAAATATTTCTATTGTAATTTCATTCTTCCCATAAATTTTTCTTAGCAATATTTTCTTAGAAAGTGAAATGATTTCATCCTCAAATTGGTAATTTTCTTTGTATTAAATGATTAAATGATAAAAGTTAGTCTTGTTTAAATAATTAGTATTATAAATTTTATTTTTAAATATATTTTTAACAATATTTCTCAATAAGTAATTTATTAAACGAAATTTTTTGTTATCACAAAGAATTTGGAAATGATTAACGAAATCCAAATTGGGGATTGTGTTTTATATAATTCTAAATTGGAAGGAATTGTTAGATTTATTGGTTCGACAGCTTCAGCTAAAGGTTTTGCTTTTTTATGTTTTGATATTTCCCAATGTATTGATCTTATCAATTCGATAGGAACTTTTTATGGAATTGAATTGCGTACTGCTGATGGTAGAACTGATGGCACTATGGATGGGATTTCTTATTTCAAATGCAAAGAAAAACATGGAATATTTGCACGTCGATCTCAAGTATAAATGAATTATTTGAATTATTTAAATTTAATTTTTAATATTAGTTGAGTAAAATCAAATCGATAGAGTTGCCTCCAGCTGGATATTTAACCCATGAAAAGTTATTGAATAACTGTTAGTTTTAAATTAATTTATGACAATTATGAATCTTAAATTAAATATATAAAATAAATATATAAAATATTTCTCAAAATTTTTTAACCTCATTGAATTCAGCATAAAAGCATTCATACGATGTATATTATGCTTATATATAAGATGATACAAAAAGCACCCAATTCTATTTTTAATATTTTTTGATTTTTTACTACCAACTTATTCATTTAGGACTAAATTGTAAATATTTCATTGGTGACCTTATTTTTATTTGTTCCGTATTAATCTTTCTAAAAAGATTATAAAACAATAAAAGTCAATTTCACAATAATTTACAACTATTATAAACACAAAGCTTGATATTATTATATTATTGATAATATTTACAACCATAGCCAATGTGATCACCATGCGTATGTAAAATCACGATGAAGACATTTTAAAGCCTTTATGTATCAGGGACCTAAACTAAATATTCTCATTTCACAAAATATACGCCACGCGGTTATAGATAGCACGAACTTTAAGTGTAACACTGATTTTCAAGTCAGTTAGTCATCTTTAAATTCCAGGATTGCCAGCTGGTAGTCTATATGCACATCCGTACTATAGCCATATGAAACAACATGAATTTTAAAAAATAGGTATATTTTAAGTAAATATTTAAAAAGTAAAATGACCTTATGAAAACTCCTGAAAACAGCTTCTATGGGACATATTGATGCAACAAGGCCTACATTCGTCAAAAGTATCATACGAAAATTCACTGAGTCTTCCTACACCGAATTTAACATTTTGCATATTGTGTTGTATGGACTTAAAAATGAGTGTAGCATTGGTGGTGGAATGATTTTCAGCAAGCTATTATTTGCAGTACGTTTCTTCTTATTTTTTACAAGCTATGGATAAATGACATTCAAGTGTTCCTTAGTTTTGCTCTGTTATTCACCATAACAATCCCAAAAATGATATCGAATATTTTCTATTGTTCAGTGTGATACAATACTTGTCAAATCATTAGTAGGAGTTTTACATTATGATTAAGGATGTGTTGAGCCATGAATCATAATACATATTAAAATATTTGTCAGCCTCAAGTCTATTGAAATTGTGAAATGAGATGAGCACTCATTCAACTTCAGTGTAGACCAAACTCAGAATGTTTTCATAATTATCTTGTATTTCTATAATAATTCCAATTATGAACAAATTATGAAGCAAACATTCATGGACTCCACCATCAATCAAAATTTACTCAAAATATCGTCCATCTTTCAGTACTCTTTATCTTTACTATACACCGTCTACATTGTTCTGTTTCACTGTATCCAGTTATATTATTCTGCTTTATCAAATATTTTATCATTTTGGCCTTAGAAAGAATCCAGTCAATGAGCACTTATTTGAAGACTTTTTAAGGTTTGGTTCTATTGAATTTATGCATTAAAAAGCTGTTCTGAGATACTGACCAAGAGTTAATGTTTCATTTATACTAAGATTCAAGTCTTCCTGGATTAAACTCATATCCAGTGAAGTAGTTGAAACTGGAAAAGAAACTGGGGACTTTATAGAATTTAAAAGCAAAAGCTTTTATGGTTATCCACAACTTTATTCTGCATGCACAATATTCTCATAATAACCTGTATTTTGATTATTCCGGATTTATCTTTCTCACATGTTTTAAGACTTGATATAGGTGACAATAAAATTTACATACATGTAAACGTCGTTTTACGCCTGGGTTCCGTTCAGTGAGACACTTGCGTAAAATAAACACAAATATATAAGGTTAGGTTCCGTGGCAAAATTCAAAGAACACTCTAACATGTTTATTTAATATATATCCTATATATATATATTCAAAATAAATTATAAATGTATCTAATAAATACAGTTTAAATTCGTTTACAAAATAAGTAATAATCTCTTGATAAAAATAATGAACATAACTCATCGGTACTAAATAAAATTCTCACACTTGAAAAAAAAACATCCAATTTCATTTGCTTTGATTGTTGCTTCCCTTTTTGCATGATCATCATACCATAAGTTCGAACGGAAGATGTGACGCTTTTTTAACATTTGCGCTTCGATTGAAATCTCCATCTATCTCACATAACTCATATGTTAACCTTTCTATAGAAGGAAGGATACGAGTTAGATCGGCCGTTTTTAGGGTTTTCCCATTGTTATTAATTTAAGCCTTGCTTATTAAAATATATTCATAAACACTAATTGCGTAATAATCGGCATCATTAGAACAACCGATTTAAATGGCGAATTAATTAATTTAATAATAATGATAATTTTGCATGCCAGCATTTATACTTATAATACTTTTACTATATAATAATATTTGTTACTTATTATACAATATATTTTTATTTATAAATTATTTATCTAAATATCTCTAACATCTCCCCTGTTTAGAAGGCTTTTAGAAGGCCTTTCAATATTGCGAATTATAATTTTTCCATCTCTTTCGCGTAATTATTTGCATGGATCTTTATAATAACGACATAAGGTGCTGTATATCGGTCTTCTCTTTTGCTCACATCTACTTTAACTAAAACTTCTTCATATATATCGAATTCTCGGTATATCCGTTTCCTATTTTTATAATTTAAATTTCTTTGGTTTGATTGCACTTCTTCCACTATTTTACTTCTATCGTTGTATATTCTTTTATTATTGTTCTATTCTCTAGATATCCAGAAACCAAATACTGCTTCTGAAGGACTCTTTCTAATTGTACTTTGAATTTTTAAAGTAAACACAATTTCAGTTAACACTTCAACTCTATTCCTCTTAAGTTTGTCTCTTAATGATGCACTGATAAAATCTCGTATTGTTCGAAATTGTCTTTCAATCAAACAATTAGTGTTATGATGATAAGGGCTGGAAACTTGTAGCTGTATATTGTGATTCTCTGTCAACTCTTTATATATCACTATAACCTCAAACGGTTCCACAACTTCTGTTGTTACAACTATTTTCTTTGTTCTGTCAAAGTTTTTCGTTTCTGACATGTTTCACAACTTTGTATATATTGAGTTGCGATTGTATTTAATTCCTCCATATCGTAATTAACATTTATATAATCTATTATCTTCTTACATCTGGCGTGATACAGCATTCTGTGCATGTCTTTGATAAATTCTATTCTATTTTCTTTTGGAATCCAAATTTTATTTTCTTTTTTTAAAATGAAATCTTCGACGATTTTAAATTTTACAGTCTCATTTTTATTAATTGCTTTACTCATATGTTCAATCTCTTCATTACATTATCGCTATGGAAATCCTTGTTTAGTAGCTGCCATTGCCAACAATCTGGTTTTTACTTTCTCTGTCTTTGCATCTTCATGATTTTCCATACACTGTATATCTCCCACATTTATCTCGATAACGCATGAGTGTTCGAATGGTCAATTCATGTTCATTAATTTTTGAAAGGTTGCCGGAGCTGCTGCTATTCTAAATGGCACCCGGTTAAAACAATATTGTCTGTTTTTAGTAGAAAATGCTGTCTTCAGTTTCGATTTTACATCAAGTTGCCCTTGGTAGTACACATCCCCTAAATCAATTATGCTGAAATATTTTGCACCCCCCCAAAGTATCTAATAATTCATTTGTATTTGGGATTGAAAATATTGGTCGTTCTGTGACATTATTTAGTGCTCTAAAATCCAGACATTCGTACACCATTTTAATCTTTTTTCTTTACACACACCATGGATATTTACATTCTTCATTGATTCCAAATTTTTCCATTTCTTCTATATCATCAATCTTTCCTACATTGAATATGAGAAATTTTTGAAGTTCTTCATTTAGAAGTTCTTCAGAATTCGTTTTGATAATTTCTCAATTTTTTCGCAGAAATCATTAGCGAATCATCTCCTTGTCATAAATCTAGCGCTTCACTTAAGTCTTCCATCAGATTCATTGGATTTTTGAAGGTTTCTCTCAGTCTATCCATATAATTTTGTTTCTATCGGTTGAATCATATTTCTTAATTGCATCTGTTGATGAGAAAGCTTTGACAAATCTACGTTTGAAGTCCTCAGCTATCGACATTAATTCGAAAAATCTCGGTTTCCTTGATGAAATCTTCAACATCGGTTCCCACCTCGAAATTTTTCCGGTGCTTTGATAAAATTGGCCATCTTGGTCGCCATATTAGATGTTTGATTTCTTAAATTAGTAACATCCCTAATATTTCAAAAACAAAACAAAACTATATTGTTAAAAACAACACAAAATCTCTCTTATTTAAACAATCTGTTTTTAGCTTTGAGGATATTTTCGCAAGCATGAGTTAATAATTGAATAAGGAATATTCGTACACAAACATTCAATAAAATTTTGATATTTTAATTTTCAATCATTCTTAAATATATTTAATTTATTATTTTAATTTATAATTTTATTATCTACTTTATTATATTATTTAAATCTATTTAAAACTGGAAATTAAATACTAATTCTATTTAATTTTTTCACAACATTTTCTATAATATCACATTGATTCGCTTTTTTAAAATTTGTTTTCAGCATATTTATTTCAACTCTATATATTTCCAACAATTCTATTACTAAAATTGTTTCTAAATACATTATTCTCATCGAACATTTTATTATTTACTTTATTTAAATTATCTGCGAAAGAAATTGTACTGTTCACGTCATTATTAATATTTTATGCATTATTTACAATACCAAATTTAAATTCTTACTGTTTTCAATCATTATTCAAACAAAAAACAATTAATAACAATTCACTTCAAAAAATAATTCCAATAAATTCCGAAAAACACAAAACAATAATAAAAATACACATCAAGCCTGACGGCATACACACCTCACACTGCGACACACTGTATAGACACATAAAAATGCACCCTAAAGATTTGATTGGATGCACATCCCAAGTAGAGAATGATCCAATTCATTTAACAACAGTCACCTTTCATCTGTTTTCTTTTTTTTTGATATTTTATTTATTTTCATTATAACAATATATAAATTATTAATTGTCTATGCAACATAAATTTTCAGGACTGTCTTTATCAAGTTAGTTTTTGAGAGTATGGACTTTGAAAATGGTACAAAAAGTTGTAAAACGTTGACTTAATTAGCCTTAAATATCTGTTTATAAAAATAAATAATATCGAATTTCAGAATGAATATTATTTCATGCCACCTGATTTAGGCAACGGAATTTTATTGATTTAAATTTTCAATATAATATGAATGTTTTTTTTCAGATAGTGAGAATCGGGAATTACCGACACAAAATTTTGTTTCAAGCTTTGAAAACATTGACAGTCGTAAAGTTAATGATATAATTACAACAGCTTCTTCGACAATTTATTCAAACAATCGCACAAATTTAGAACTTAAATCTTATTCAAAATTTGCTAATGATTTTCGAAGAAATACAATTTCATCAAATTTAAAAACGATAGAAACTCATGTTCAATTACCCATTGACAATATAATTCAGGAATCAATGAATAAAGAAATTATCAAGGAAAATACGACATCGGCGACAAAACATGAAAATTCAAGTCAAATTGACAATTCTACTTTGAAATTTCACAATAACTCTGCTACTTTGAAATTGAAATCACACGAAAATTTCAAGCAAAGCCAAATAGAACTAGAAAATATGCATCGTAATGTAAAAATTCCTAAGGATTATCGAAGAAATACTGTCGGAAATAACGAAATAGAAAAAGAAAACAAATTTCACCATAAATTTCTAATGAAAGAACCTGCAAATCCACATCTTTTAACAATTTTTGAAAAAGATCCAAATGATGAACACATTAATAATAACTCTTATGTACCGAAAAGTCTACTATTGACTCATGAAATGACAAATCAAATGGAGCATGGAAAACAACAAACTAAAATAACCAGTTTAAAATATCCACGACGAAATACTTTAGCTTCTAAACCAGTTGCTTGTGAAAACCGACAAGGAAAGGAAAATCAATTTATTCACTCGAAAAATATTGGATTCTCTACTACAAATTCATTTTCTCATTTAGATAAAGATAAAGAAATTAAGGATTTAAAAGAAAAAAATGAAACTCTACAAATCCTCAAGAAAAAAGAATATAAACGATGCGCAGATTTAGAGAAAGTAAACAAAGAGCTACAGAAGGAATTACTGGATGTTAAAGAGGTTCGAACGTTTTATAGTGATCTTGTTAGATGAAACAATTATTATTTAAGAGAGAAGAAAGAATTAAAAATGAGTTTGATAGTTATCGTGATATGATGAAATCAGGAGAGGAAGAAATCGAAATGATTACAATCGACAAAGAAATGGCCGAGGAAAAGCTCGAACAAGTTAATCAAGATTGTCATAATCTTAAAAAGCTTTATGAACAAGTAGTGGAAGAAAATTCTATCTTGAAAAATAGTGGCGGTTAGAAATTAATTTTTTGCGAAGTATAATCTAATCAAATATAAAGTGATGTTTTCTTGGTAGCTGTATTAAATAAATTTTAAACAAATAAATGATAAATTAAACCTTTAGCTGCGAATAATATATTTAATACAAATGTAAAAATTTTCAACTATAAGTTAGTCCTTGTCAATTTTTATCTTAAGGACTATTTTATAATCGAAAATTTTTCATTTTTATTGAATTTAATCTTTATTAAATATATAATTCGCAGCAAAAGGCATAATTTATCATTTAATTATAATCTAATCAATTATCATGTTATTTACATATATATTCAAATGATTAAATAATTGACTATGAATCAGTAAAGATATTGACATTTTTTTTTATATCTTTATTGATTCGTTGTCAGTTTTTTCATAAAAATAGTATCAATATAAAATGAAAAGAAATTAGGGGTGAAAATCAAAAGTTCTTATACTATATTTAAATTTTTATTTATAAATATGTTTTGGTATTTTCTGATTCCCTAATAGATTGTTCTCATGATATATCTGAAGACTTTCAAATAAAGTAACAAGGTGGTTAAAAATTTAATGTGATTTACACCTAGCCATACCATACATTTTGCGCCATGATTAGTCTTGTATCATTCTGTGATACTTGACCGATTTTTTTGATATTATATATGTAAAAACAATTTTAATTACGAATTAAGCTCGAAGAATATTAAATAATATCTACGTTTTGGATTCAGTGATTCCTAAAGTGTGAATCTCGTAAAAATTTTAAAATATTTTAAAAGAAATGCGTAAAATTCACATAAAATTTACTTTTTTGACTTAGTTACTTTGTATTGTGTTTCAAAAGTTTTTTGATTTAAATTTGATATTTATCAAAATGTTTTTATCTATTAGGGCTTGATAAATAAGTCAAAAATTTGATTAATAGATGATAAAATATCTAAATTCACTGTAAATGAAAGAAATTATGAAATATATAATGCTAAGGAAATTTGTCGAAGTAATAAACTTTATCGTTTTAATAAATCGTTTTGTTAATTATTGATTTTTAATTCGAATTATGTATTTAATAAATTTAATATTTAATTTAATTAATTTAATATTTAGTGACCTTTTTAGATAAATACTGTTTTATTAATAGTAATTTTTCCCTTAACCGCAATTATGTTTTTCTAGTTTAATAATCAATTATATAATGTTAATTAATAATGTTAAGGAAATTTGTCGAAGTCATATACTTTATGCCCGTTAATAAATCGTTTTGTTAATTATTGATTTTTATTTCGAATTATGTGTAATTGTTTTATTAATTTAATATTTAGTGACCTTTTTAGATACTGTTTTATTAATAGTAATTTTTTCCTTAACCACAATTATGTTTTATTAGTTTAATAATCTATTCAATAATTTAATAATCGATTTAATTATTTATCAGTCAAACAAAATAAATAATTAATTATATTCGTCTGGATGTTGTTTTGTGTTGTTTTCAAATTTTGTCGCTAAATTTAAATTTCTTGAATAAATATTTTAAATAAATAACTAAAAAATGAAGTGATAATTCGATTCAGCTTTTTTTGCGTATTTAATAATCGAATGGAAACATATTTTTAAACCAATTCCTGGTTTATATTAGGTTGAGAACCATCGGGCTTATTCATTATGTAGATAGGTCATTTCCAATTATGGACATGCTAATCACTTTTCTATGATCCTTGAATATATTTATAATTTTCGCTATAAATTTAAACAAATTATAAAATCTATAAATTTTTAAATTATAAATCACTATTTTTAAAAATAATTTTCAACAATCAATTATTTTAATTATTTTTTTAATTATTTAATATAACAATTATTAATATTCATCAACATACAAAAACTTAATTAAAAACATTCAACACACAAGTATTCACTGCATTTTGCACATTTATTTTAGGATTAAAAGTTCTTATCAATAATGCTTCATATCACATGCTCAAAACAATTATCAAAATTTTTTGATAAGATTTTAAAATCCGATATTCCTAATTCTCTCATACAGACTTTATTATGATCCTTAATATCGGTCGACAGTGTTCTTGAACTCGAGTACGGAGATGACGAGAAGTCTCTCCAATGTATGTGGCATTACAACCATTACATGTGAATTGATAAACGAGATCCGAACACAATCCAACCGGCGTTTCAGATTTACTAACAAACATGCTACGTACTTTGCACGATTTTGAAACAATTCTATAATTCAATGTACCCAGCTGTTTACCTATCCTTCTTTTGAAATTTTATATCCTTCAGAATACGGCAATACCATCGTATATTTGACATGACTATTAACCATTTCGCTGCTCCGCACGTATATAATCGCAAAAAAAACCGTGCCACATACGCTCCAAACGAGTATATTCGCATATTGTTTCAAAATAGTTTGCTGCTCAACACGACTATACTTGCTATGTATAATATATGTTTTCTGCTCTACACGACTTTATTTACTTTTATTTGCAAGTTCGAACTTGCACAATATATGATGATATATGATGAACAATTACTGACGCATAACCTCAGTTGTGTCTAGCATTCTGAAAGAGGCGTATCGAATAACTTATAATGTTATAATATATTATTATAAATATATTACATCGTAAGTATTTATTTGTAATATTATTAACAAATATAAATAATTTATTAAAATTTTTTATAAGATGGCAAAAAAATATCTTACTGATACTGAAATGGAGGAAATATTAATGCAGTCTGATAGTGAAGATAGTCTGATAGTGATAGTGCACTTATTATTTTATATTATAAAATTATTGTATTTAAAGATTATAACTAAATTTTGCTAATATACTTTTGAAATAAAACTAGCGATTGTTTTAATTGTATCACATTATATAATTCCTGAAAAAAAAATAAAAAAATAACTGCTCTACCCGAACAAACTCGCTGCATCAATATTCAAAAAACAGTTCAGTAGGAACTAACTCGCAGCGGCTAACGTTGAACTGCTCAACACGAGTAAACCCACAACCACTAAAATCTGTGCGCACAGTGGGCACGTAATTTCAAGAAGCAATGCGCAGCGAAAGGGTTAATGAATATTGTAGATAAAAAACTAATTACACCGCGTCTCAATTGATAAAAACTATTAATATGAAAAATAATGAATAAATTATATTATAAGAAACATTCAGACTTGTGTGTATACATTATGCATCTCTCAATTTGTTATACATCTGTTTGAAAGGAGTAATATAACAAAAATTTAATGAGTTTGTTATAGAGATTTAAAGAGATTATAGCTGATTTTAAATGTTTCATGGAATAAAATAATTTAATATAAAACAGAAAAAAATAACTTAAACTCACAAACACAGCATATTGTAAAAATGTTACATGGAATAAAAATGTTTTAAATTTTTGATTTTTGAAATAAGAATGATAGATAAAGAAACTAATTAATTCAATCTTACTATAGAGTTGTCAAGAAAATAAAGATACAAAAGTAAATGATGAATATAAATTTCATTTTAAACGGTTCAATTAAGTTTAATTAACTATATGATTTACAAAAAAAGTCAATAAATAAATTAAAAACGTTATGTGGTGAATATGAAAACAGTAAATTTAAGTTAGAAATTATGAAAATTTACTTTATATTGTAAAAATTCTATTGATTTATACAACAACCTATATTATAGATGTTGTTATTCCATGCATACAGTTGTAGGTTTCTAATTAAGATAAAAAATTAATGAAACCTACAAAAACGGCGCAGGTATTTACTAAAATAACAAGCAATTAAATGCAAAAAAAAATGTTGCAAAAAATTCACTGATTTTTAAGGAAATAATATTTTTTTAAATGAACTTGGAAAATATGGCTATTCACTTTCATTTTGGGAAAAGGAGGAAAGAAATTTTTGAGCTTCAACCGTTTAATATTAATAATTGTTATTCTATATTTATATACAGTAAAATCTTTTTTACACGGTCTTTTTTTACACGATTTTGAAATAACTCGGTTCGTCAAGAAGAAATTTTAAATTTTTTTACACGTTATTTTTGATTTAACACGGATTCCAAAAACAAGATTTTAATTATTTATTTAACTTTCTGCAAATTCGTGTAAAAAAGACCGTGTAAAAAAGATTTTACTGTACACACATGTTATATATATATATATATATATATATATATATATATATATATATATATATATATATATATATATATATATATATATATATATATATATATATATATATATATATATATATATATATATATATATATATATATATATATATATTTATGGCAAGATATTCCAAGAAAAATTTAATTCAAGAATTTAATAAGTTTAACATTTGGCATAAAAAGGATAATTCTAGAAAGACAAGTACATAAAATAATTTATTCATTATAGGAACATCCGATGCCATAAACTTTATTGACCAGACCTCCACTATAAACAAATATAAAAATGCACTCTTGGAATTGTCACAGTCAATTAATTTTTTCAAAGAAGAAAATCGTAATCTAAATTCAGAGGTAATTTGTGATGATCATGTCTAGTTTTTTACAAATCTTTCAACATTTTATATAGTTAGATATTCTGAAGGAATTGCAAATTTTTCAAGAAAATGAATCTGAACAATTGAAATTAAAAATTGAAAAATATGAGAAAGATTTGAAAGAAATGAAAGATCTGGTTGATAGTACCGCTGATGTTGAAGTCATTTTGGAAAAATTGACTTTTAAAAATGAATATTTGGAAAAGGAATTGAAAAAACTCAATAAACGGTTAATGGAACTTGTAAATCTCTTGAATTACGGATTAATTTTTGATAAAATATACAATAGGATCAACTAGAAGATGACCGACTAGAGGTTATTGAATCTAAAGATAAAAAAATCCTAGAATTCCACGAAGAATGCGATTGTCTTAATCAGCTTGTTAATGAAATGCAAAATGCTCTTGACAAAAAAAAAATTGAGAACAACGAATTGATCAAAACCACCAATCAAATGAATGAAAGAATTTACTTTTTAACAAATGAACTGAAAGAAAATGAACTTGAAATTCAGCGGCAAAATGAAATTGTTAAAAAAGCAAGAGAGAAGGATCGAGAATTATCGAATTTAACATTTTCGAAACAAAATATCGTAAAAAACGAGATGAAACGGGTATTGTGATATCTATTGAATGGATTTGGTTGTATAATTGAATCGTAGGATATTGAAAACAAATTGAAAACGATTGAATTAAATCACAAGTCCCATCAAATCCAGTTACTGATCCAATATTTACCGGCATCCTTTTCTCTACCAGGAGGTGAATATGACCTCATCGAAACTGTTCAGATCGTTGATAAATTTATTGACAAAATATCTCTAGTATTGGAATATGTAAGACACTTGACTAGTTAAATCGATTTCAATATATGATTTAAGATCACCCAAAAACGAAGGCTCCATCAACAAAGTAATAGTTCAGAGAATACGCCAGAAAACATTTGCATTCAATATAAATTAGAATTTCTCTTACTAATTTGGTATGGACTACTGAAAAAATTACAAATGTATTTTATATGTGTAACCTGATAATTTCTTTTATTCCATTGTTCATTAGAAACATTCAACATTCATCTCCGGATGCTCTCTGTCAACTGAGAAATGAATTAAAACAAATACTCGAACAGGAAAAAAACATAGATTTCTTAATAGACCTCATGAAAAGACAGTGCCTTGATAACAGCAGAAATCTCTCTGGTATATTACAATCAATAATGTTTTTTCAGAATTTCTATACCACTCGATTCTATTCTCAACAAATCGACTGCAATTTGAAAATGAAATATTTCATTTCAATCTTAAGTAAAGGTTCAGAATGTCTTCGTAATGATTTATCATGGATTGATCAGATGTTGGGAAATGTAATTAGTTTTTTTTGTTTTTGATTAATATCTATATCTAATATTTTACATATTTTTTTAAATGTTCAATTGCATTTGAATTATGTGCATTAATAAAATCAATAAAAATATTTTTGATATTAATGATATTCAAATCCGATAATACGATAAATATAAACATGTCATTGATTTAATATTGGAAAACGTCAATCGAACATCACTATTGATTTTAAATTATTTTATTTATTAAAAAAGCTTGACTATGAATCAGTTTTTTTTGTTTTTGATATTCACGAATTTTGGCACTGCCTTTTTCAAATAAAATTATAAAAAAATTTTAAAAAAAAAGTAAAACAAATTTTAATCCAAATTAAAAACTATTTTTTATTAAATTTAATAATTTTTTACATTCTTACATAACATTATTTACACATAAGTTTTTTGTATCATACTATACAATACAAACACAAACACATTCTTTACATACACACTAATCCTTACTAATACACCAAACGCCACAGCACCGTTTACCTATAATATAACAAAAAAATCAATAACCTTACATTATGGAAACATACATACTTACTTTGATTTCACACTGATGTTCTCATTTAGAGTGCAGTCAGATACATCTTATACTATAGAAATCTGAAAAGTAGAAGAAAGATTAAAAACTGCACACGAACACAACACATACTAAATTGATTGTATTAATCAATCAAAATGGCATTGCACCCATGAAATTTTTATTTATAATAGAGAATTGAACAAGATCTAAACAGGGTTTGAAATTCACTAATAAACACAAAAAAAATCTTATAATGAATAATTCACACTCGCAAACCAGCTTTATAAACCAAGCCATATAAAATATTTGGATCTAAAAGTGGCCACAGTTCAAAAATAGTTGGAAAACACTTATAGTGGAGCTAATGTTTACAGTATATAGTAAAAATATAATCCCAAAATTTTAATAATGATTCCATTATTATCATTAATATTGATTAATTTTTCACTCGTTAGAAATATATAAAAATTAAAATGATATTGATATAATAAATCGATATTTGCACAATGATATCATTATTTTAAACAAATGAGGAAATAATGATAATTAGAAAAATGTAGGTTTAGGCGCAATACTACAGAAAACTTGGAGCCCTTGCGGGCTATTATTTATGAAGTTCCATATAACTTGCATGTAATTGAGAACCAACGTTTGCTGTACGCGACCTCAGTTGAAAAATAAGGCATGTCTACAAGTACGGCCTGAATGTCTACAGTACTTGAGAGACACAGTATGCTTCTCACGCCACTCAACTCAGTCACATTTTCCCAAGACTGTATTATCACTAATTCTAATGATATCATGATAGACTAAAATTTAAAATATTGGTAAAGTGGGACAGCAGAAAAGCGTCGGTGTAAAAGGGGACCCAGACCGAAAATTGTGGAGACACTTTATTAATGCATCATTCACATGCGATACTGAAATTATTTTAATATCTTTAATTGTAATTAATAAGTAATACTACTACTAATAATAATATGTTTATATTATTTAATAATAAGTAATAATAAATCATATATTATTATTTTTGTTATTATTATTGTTATAATTGATAATAATATTAATAATAACAATTCATGTAAAAAGGTAAACCATTTCTGTAGTGTTTATTAATTGAAGATTTTCAATCTCAAAATGTTTTATTTTCGTTCTCTTGTTGTTCGCTTAATAAACTACATCGAAATTGTTATAAACTCAATTTAATAAATTTATATTTAATATTTTAATTTAAATACGTTTTTATACTTGTTAAATTTTTTAAAAATTTGCTAAATTTTGATCTAAAATGAAATGTTGCTCTGATATTTTTTAAAAAGTTTTGATAAGGCACCGAATTATTTATCAATTTTTTAAATGGATTTTTAAAAATACTTTTAATAGGTTTAAATAATTAAATTTATTAATTAAAAAATGGAGAAAGTTACATTAAATCAGAAAGATCAGCTAAATTTCGCATTTGAGTGAAATATTTGAGATCGGAATTTATCTATTTATTTGAATTATGTTTTTATTAGTTATGTTTTTATATTTAAACGATTTATCATAAAACATTAATAGTAATTATAATAAAATGGTAACAATAATGAAATTTCAGAATGTATGTGAACAAACGAAAAAGTTGATTGATAATATGAATAAGATTTCAACCAATGTGCAATCGACCATGAAAAATACTCAAATATTTCTAGGACACAATCAACGAATTACATTTGATTCCCCTGTATCGAAATCTCTTGATGACATAATCTTTTCACTGATGGATATTATTCTGTCGATATCGGATTTCGCGTTACAATTGACGGATGTAAACATCTCCTGCACTCTGATAAACGAAGTTGAAAATTATATCCCATTGTAGGAAAGGATATTTTCCGATGAGGCCATGTGCAGATTGACAGAAATATATGCGAAAAATCGAAATCCTTTGAATTGCACTTCAGATAATGAAATTTTATTCTCACTAAATTCTATCGATAAGCTAGCAGAAAATATCGTTTCAAATTTTAAATCTGGAGTATATGATGCTGATAAACTGAATGAAGCGGTATTGAACTAGTTAATAATTTCCGATATATTTTCACAATCCGATAATTGTCTAGGTTGAAATTGCTATCGATACAAATGCTGCGAATTATCGGGAAAAATTAATACGACTTCAAGCATTACCGTTTGAAATCAAATTGAAGGATGAAATGTTGACATTGATCAATCAAGAGTTGAAAGAGAAATCAAATCAATTATCAGAGGTCTTTATGCAAGTCAATTTTTTTAAGCAAAAATTACAAACGGCAGTCGAATCTCGGGAAGTTATAATCAATCAACTAAACGAGAGAATTTATGAATTGGAGACCAATGTTGCTAAACGGTAAGATACGGACGGTTGATTTCATCACAATTGAAAATTTATTACAATTTATTAACAACGGGAAATATTATTTTCAATACATTTCTTCGATATTTCCCACTTGTGATCTTTTAAAATTATAATTATATGAAGAAAAAAACAATTTTGCTTAATTATAGATTAAAAATAATTTTTGTAAATTTCAACTTTATTTATTTTACACAAAATTTAATAAAAATTTAAAGAAAACTAATATTTAGAAGAATTATTGAAATTCGGAAATTAGTAATCGGTGATTAATTAAATATTGAAAAATTGGATTTTAATAATTGACAAGCAATATAATATTGAAAAATTGATATTAATATTCGATGATCAATTAAATATTGATTTTTTGTTTATTTTTGATAAAATTTGAGTGGAAACAAAGCCGAAAATTTGTATTGCATAGAATTAATTTAATTAAGGGAAATTCAATCAGGTAAGCGTTTGGTTAGGTAATTGAATGTAATACATAGGTTATATTCATGACAATAAATTTAATTAATTTAAACCAAAATTAAAAATGAAATGTTAAAAAATGTCGCGTTATATTAAGGCTAATACGGTATATATAGACGTTGTATTTTATGTATATTATGATAGAAACAATTTCTTAACACTGAAGATATAGTTCTTAACTAAGATCTATAAGCAAAATTGAAATTTTTTAGTGAGGGCTTGTAAAATAATTTGTTAATTAATTCAAAAACTGGGGCAATGTGACTTTTATACTCTATTGTTGGGGACATAGAGCATAACATGATGAGCAGCACTGATATAGGGAGTAAAAATACACTTGTTTCTTTGCAGTAAATATAAGTTCCACTATCAGTATATAATTTCTCTTACCAGTTTTTACGGTTTCACCAATATATCTTTAGTCTCCGAAAATCAATATCTAAACTTTGTTTAATTTTATTTTTAATTCGAAATTATTACTTAAGAATTTTTGATCATTTTACAATGGTATTTGTATTTTGCTAGGAATGATGTTGAAAAACTATCGGAATTTGAAAGTGAAACATTGAAAATTGCTAGCGAAGTAATTTCTCATTCATCTGTTTCACACGAACAAAGTTACGAATCATGTATGAAATATCGAGGAATTTATTACTACAATCACTAAATAATGTTTCAGGTTCAATTGACTTAAATGACTATCAAAATGAGATCCGAAACCTGACTATTGTAGTAAAATATCTGATGAACAAAATACACAAATCAAATGCCATCAAATCCGACGTAATTTTTGGCAATAGTTATTTTTCTTCATTTTCATCCATTTGTTCCAGAAGCGTTTACAAGAATTGAAACCAATAAAACCCCTAAAGTTCGTATCTGACAACGAAATTAATTTATTGATGCAACAAGCAGTAACCACCAGTAGAGATATCTATGAAGGTCTATCAAATGTTAAAATTCCAGATTTATCATCAAGAAAGGATATAAAGCAATTTTCTGAAAAATCCATTCAATTTTCAAAGTTGAAAAATAAAAGTAAAAAATTGATTATTGACGGAATGAAAACATGTAATCGAAATTCTGTTTATTCGAATTCACTAAATTCCGATTGTATAAATAATTCGATTGGCCTAATTCGATTTAATGGAAATTATGTAAATGACCAATCAATCAAATGCGCTTCAATCGATAATTGGTCCTTGAAAAAATTGGAAGAATTATTTTGTTGATAATAATATATTCTATTGTTTTATGTTTATAAATATTTGTTGTCATTTAATAGATTGATTTAATCTGATTTTTAAACTTAATAGATTTCAGTTTATTTAAATTTATTTAAAAAAATTCTTCTATTTTTAAATTTCTGTGGATATTATCTGATTTTCTTTTAAAAATAATTATAATAAACTATTCGTGGTGGTAAGTTGCTGGGGTTACTTTTCTTGAAATGTAAATAATTCATACGAATATTAAGAAAAACAGAAATAATTTATTTATCGATGTATTTATTAACATATCAATAATTTATTTATCGATGTATTTATTAATATATCAATAATTTATTTATCAATGTATTTATTAATATATCAATAATTTACAAATCGATTTATTTATTAATATTACTTATACCTGGAAAAAGATTGATTAAAGATTATTGAAATTAATATAATAAATATCTTCCATTACAAAACTAATTGAACGATTGGTTATCAATGAAAACTACGTGATAATCTTTATCAACTGCCTAACATACCTAAAATATGGTAAGGTTTTGTGGGTACTTTAGAAGATAATTTATCGAAACTTAAATAAGGATACTATTTTGTGATAATACGAATAAATCTAACAACATTTATTTTAATTGTTTTTACGTTTAAAAGTCAAATAAAATGTTATTTTTCATAATTTTTGTTTTTTCGTTTGATTGATTTACTTAGGGCACTCTATAAGTTTTACAACTCTTTAAATATAGTTGATTTAGAAAAAATATACGAGGGATCTCAAAACTGATTTAAATTCGTCAGTGTGTTTACATCGACCATGCAAATAAAATTTGAAGTTCGCATTGGTCAACCAAAATCATTGACGACAACAATAATCATAGATTTAACTCGTTTCGTTATAGAAGAGAATCCGTTCTAAACTTATGACGATATCGAATCTCAAAAATTCCTTTGTCACGACAAGTATCATGTGTAGAATGAGCAAATTAAAAATAATATTATTAACAAAATAAATAAATTTTTCAAATTCCAAAATTTATTAAAGCAAATGAAATATATTTCTCTATTAATGATTCTAAATTGTTTTTACAAAGATATGTTAGCTTCAATGATTAAAAAATGTAAACAAGTTAGAAATATAATATGGAAGGAAATTGTATGCACTCTTCGTGTCGATATCAGAAGATAATTCTCTGCAGCAATTATCGCAGACTCGAACGGGGTAATTAAGTTTCTGCTTTGGAATTGGACAATTGTTGTTTGAGCACGGATGACAGAATATTCGACCACAATTTCTTGAATTAATAATATTAATAATAATAATAATTATTATTATAATTATAATAATATTAATAACAATAAAGCCTTTTGCTGCGAATAATGGATTTAATGAAAAAAATTTTCGACTATAAGATAGTCCTTCTCAATATCCTGGAATTTAACAATCTTCCCCGAACATACATTTCTATCTTTCTTTTATTTCTTTTTTCTTACTTCTCATTGGTTATAAATATAATATAATATAATGATATACTTTCTTTTTCTGAATTTTTAAAAATTTTATTTAAAATTAAAATAAATATCATTTAAAATTCAAAATGACACCAATCAAAATTTTTAAATTTTTAAAGCTTCTATAATTAGCTCCTAAAAGCCTACTCCAATAAAATATTTCAAAATATTCATAAAATAAAGCCCCCAATAAATATTTATATACGCGATTTAATTATTTTAATAAATGTGTCAATTTTGATTTTTAAATCTTATCTTTTGAAAGCATATTTATTAAAATTTCTATATTATTTTAATTATTACTTTTTCAAAATTTATTATATTTTTATATATTATCAGTTATTCTCAAGGTCAATGACAACAGGTCAAATTGATAAGAATTCATTCTTTGAATCTGACATTTTTTTATAATATTAATAATAATAATAAAAATAAAAAAATAAATATATAGAAATAAAAAAATAAATATATAGAAATAAAAAAAGCCTCAGAAGAGCAAAAGGACTCCAACAAAATCCGAAATCCGGTTTTAAGAAAATAACATCAAAAGTTTAATTATGGAATAGATTAACCTCGTGGAAAAACATTTTTGGTAACAAAAATTTTTCACTTAAACATAAAATAATAAAGAATTCCAATGATTTCACTAATTTTGCATCTGACATAACAGACGGATTAGTTGTTCTCGACACAGACCAATTCAACACTTTTTTTAGTAAGATCTTTCAAACTATGAACCATTAGTCAAAATTATCTTGCCTGTGTCTACTAAAAAAAGAAAATAAAAACAAATAAATCCTGACTAAAACGCAGCTGTAATGAGCTTTTACCCAGCAAAATGATTATGTTACCTAAAGACTACAAAAATTCTTTTACCTTGGGTCTCTGTCATCTTAGAAACAAAAGAGAATTCATCTCCATAATTACAATCCAGTTCTGCCCGTTA
>CAUHTR010007384.1:180757-200832 GCA_959609185.1 Schmidtea polychroa | reverse complement strand
NCGTGATAATCCTTGTGTCGTAATATACTGAAGATTTTCTCTTAATATTTCACTTAGAAGTTTTCCAAGTTCCTGGTCGTTTTAAATTTCTGACTCTTGAAATAGTTCAAGTTAACTGTATAGAATTTTGTTGAAGTTAGTAAATTCCCTGGTTCGTACCTGTGTTGAGCTAAGTTGTCTTTGAAGTAGTTTGAGTGGACCTGTATAGAATTTTTTGGAGTTAAACAACTGATCTAAACGACCGCCTTATATAATATTTTTCGTCCAATCAGGACTTAGTTAGCGTGTATTTTTTATTATTTTCTTATTTTTTGGGTTTTTATTTGTTTTTCTTGGTTTATTTATCTGTTTTAATTTATTATTTTATTCGTTTATTTGATTTCTATTTTTTCCTATTTTTTGGCGGGTTTTATTGATGATTCAACGTATAATTGGTTGTTTTTTTTAATTTCTTGTTTTTATCTCGCGTTTTATGTTGATTTTTCCCTTTTTTCTTATTTATTTTAATTTTCTATTATTGTCATCTTATTTAGTTATTTTCTTATATTTGTTTTGCTATGGTTAGCTAATTTGGGTTTGTAGATCATTATTATTGGTTTCTTGATGCTGATTTTTAGATTATTGTTTTCCCTTTTTTAATTATTTACTTTTCTTTTATTCTTGGCTATTTCGCTTAATTTTCTTACTATTATGTCTCAGTTTTTAAGTTTTTGTAGACGGCATCATTTTTAACGACTCACGACCGTTTTGATTATCACACCCTTATTTCAGTTTTTATGGCTTTGAGCCCAACACCTTATTAACCACTATTAATGAATGAATTAAACGAATTAGAGTACTATAATATACACAATTTTTATAAAATTCAAACACAGAAGAAATAAGGAGTAAGGGGCTCTGCAAACGGGCGTTTGAAAGGGCGGCTAATTTAAAAACCATTTGCAAAAAAACAATTACGACTATTTAACTATAACTTTCCTAAACTTCTCTGTTTTGTGATTAATAAACTATAATTTTCATAAACTATTGCATGTGATATGTGTGTTATTCCGCAGTTAGTTTAAATTTTACTTTAATTAAAATATTATTTTTATTTTGGATTATAGGAAATTTTTTTAAAGAAAGGACGGGGAGCGACAGTAAAAAAAAACAGCTAGGCGCGCCTCTGTAAGGAGTTATTAATATGTCAAGTGTTTTTCGTGATTGCAGAATCCCACATGATTGATCCGTTTCAGAGTTTGGCTAGCATTTACGCAGTCGCCCGATTCTAGTTTCGTTGTTGAATCCGACTGCGGGTTCTTGTTCTTCCTTTGAGATTTTACTCCCTTATGGGAAAAGTGAGTGCAAGTCGAGGTCACTTGAATTAATTGTGCCGGAGAGAGGGGGGGGTTGAGTGGACAAGAATGAAGAGGGATTTAGTAGACCTACTTCAGGTTCGACGGATCCCCACATGGAAGGAAATAATATATCGTGAAATATATAAAATAGGCGATGATCCTCAAAACATGATTATGTCTTTGAAAGTTCATAGACGAGAATAAAGGGCTTAACTACAAGAAATGAGTGTTCCTTAGAATTAAATGTCTTTTGAGTGATAACCAGGGCCGTGGAAAGCCTAACTGGGCGCCGGTAAAATGATTAACACAGGCCCTTTATCGATTATTATAATATTTTTTTAATCTAAATTGTTGTGTTTTGTTTGTATGCAAGCATACTTTTGGTTGAACGGACAATTGGTTTTTTTGATATGGAATATATTTGAAAATATTGAACATTAAATGAAAATTTGCAGCCCTTGATATGTGCCTCTTGGTTCGGGAATTGATCACTCGATCTCACAGCTCAAATGGTCATAGGCAGCAGAATAGATCCAGCGCCCATGACAATTGAGCATTAGTATGCTTGCATACAAACAAAACAGGAAACAAATTATCGGACGTAGATTCAAATAGAAATTTAATTGTTATCTTTAAATTTTAGAAAAAACCACTATTCGAGTAACATTATTTGTGATAGTAAAAATTCGTTGATTTTAGTAGTTTCGAAATCTTATTTTGAAATCTTTTGAAATGTATTTAAATTCAATGTTACATTTAAAGATATTAATTTTTTTTAAATCAAAATTACATAAACATTGCTTTATGATTTAAATTTGCGAATTCCAAAATGATATCGTCAAAGTTCAATGGTCTGGCCAAAATGCAAAGAATTGCTAAATGGTTTAGTCTATCTTGTTTCATAGTTGCACGTATTACGTTTTTAATCCGTTGCAAACAACTAAATGTTCTTTCAGCCTCACAACTTTTCACCGGGATTATTAAGAACAATTTAAAGGCAATCACAGTTTTTGGAAATAATGATTCCAATTTCAAATTTCTTATTTCATTCAAATTAAGAGGCGAATTATCAGAATTATCAGTAAAATATGCATGGAAAACTGCTTCTAACTGGTGAAATTCATCAGCGAGATCAGTACTTAAATCATCTGCATATTTTTTCTGTAATTCTGTTGCTTTTGAAGTTATTTTATCTATGTCCATATGCTTAAAATTCCACAAAACTTCAAATGTTTCACAAATTTCCATCGTATACTGAAATCTCTTTTCTATTGAGTCCATGATTGTATTCATAATTTTATTGAATACCTCGTTTTTGAATTTTGTTTCTGCTGATGATTCGTTCTCGATTTTATCAAAATATTTTGGATTTGGGCATGTTTTTCGTTTTTCTTCAAATTTTGGCTCTATGTTCAAAGTGGCGGCATATGATCTTGCTTCTTCAAGAATTTCTTCCCAATTTTGTGAAGAGCTTCTATCAGACTTTTCAAATTTGCAGCTTCAATTTATTAATAACATTATGTTTTATTCCAATAAACAAACATCAGCATATTTAGAGTTTCAGTGATAAATGATAATGAATGGGCATCAAGAATTCTGTTATATGCCGAAAATGATCGCTCAACTTCAACTGTTACTAAAGGAACATATGCATATATTATTATTATATGTGGCGCTCAATTCATTATAGTTCATAAAAAATCAATATCCGTGTTTTTAGATAATGATCGTTGAGTGTATTGAATTAAAACATCGTAATCTAATAATTTCCAAAACCTGGTTTTCAACTGATAGACCATTAGTAAATAGTATTTGATTTTATCAATTAAGAAAGCATAATTATAGCATTTTAGTATCTGCCTTTCAAAATCCACTGATAAGAATCTTGTTGCATGGCTTGTTTGGTACATCGTATCAAAAACGCTTAAAAAGTTTCCTATTTCACCATAATTGTTCCAAATATATTCTGTAAAAATAAGCCAAGTTCCTCACCTAATCAATATTGGAAACCCTGGTAAGGTATTAAATACATATTTATAGAATAAATTCTGGTTGCTATTATTCTTTACCAAAATTCTTTTCAAAAGCGCAACATAAAAATCCACCAACTCACACGTTACGCACTTGTTCACTTATATTGTGCAGTATGTGTAATACACATGTAATATGTTTCATATCCGGATAAATGGCTTTCAGTAGATTTGACATTGTTCTCATATTTTGTGTTTGGTCCGATAAAAGAAGTTTAAAGTTTCAATACTTTTTCTTAAAGTCGTCATTTAAGGTTAAAACAATTTAATCAATTAAATCTATAAGAAGTATTATAATTATTAATTAAAATGATTATATATGACGAATGTTGGTCAGAAAATATTGTACTGGGAAAAAATTTTCCAGTACTTTTGCCAAGGATAATAATATCAGAATAATAATATTTCTATTTATCGGTGTAGGATTATAAGTAAAAAACCACCAATTATTCACAATAACAAATAATCAAAGAGCAGACGACAAAGGGTTATGGTTGGGACAAATAAGTTATGGGAAGGTTATGGGGTTTTTGATTTGAAATAAATTATTTGTAAAATTAATTTTATCTTTTGATTTTTTATGTTTCATAAGTATTTCTAGTTGTAATCATTTTAAAATTTTTAACGGAAAAATGTTGTTTTCAAAATTTATTTTTAGTTTTTTTATCGAAGAAAAACTTTAGACTTTTATTTAACAATTATTTTATGATTTTTTATCGAGGAAATTCTTAGTTTTTCATTGAAAATTTAATTTTAGTCTTTTGTAGCGAGAAAAATATTTAGGCGTTTTTATCAACTGGGCCTAAAATATGAGTAATCGAACATAGTCATTTGTCCAAAAAATTCTGAGAGCAAAATTAAAAATAAATATTAATAAAATAAAATAATAAATTTCTTCAAATAAAAAAATTGAGCTCCCAATTAACTCATTAACGCCCAAAAAAAAAACTACTCGTAAAAATTACTTTTAATCGTTATTTATTATGACATATTCGGTAAATTAGAACATTTATAACAAAAAATATCGAGAAAATCACAGCCATAAAAATAAGAGGGTGTACTCAGGCGGGTACAGTGGGCAGATTAGGAGTGAAATTGCCCAAAACAAGATCGCTCAACACAAAGTGTTTTTTTTTTGCATATTTCACATCGCCAGCAGATCAGGTTATGGCAAATAACATAACGCAATTGGTTTTCAATTCGCTCTGGATTATGACCATCGTTTTTTTATTTAATCCCTGAACTGTTTATGAGGTTGGACGACTTTTTGTACTTTTCGGTTGTAGATACGCTCGTGCAACTATTCGTCTGAATGCTTACTGATCCATATATGTCACCTCATCAGTCCTGCTAATCAAAACATTAAAAACATTAAAATATTTAGCATTAGAAATGGTCATATTCAGTAAGTAAGTAAAGATAAGCCACCACAATTTTTTCCTCTTATAGACACCCGGTACATATTGATGAATTGATCCATTTGGTCGACACCACCAATTCCTTTGTTATAATTTATTAAAAGTCTCGGAATATTGAAATCAACCTTTTGCTTCTGAGCATTACACCACCTTTTCACTTTTCCCACAGGCTCTACATGATAAAAATTGGATCCAATAGTAACAACATCGTTATCATTCCAACGTACAATTTTAATTTCATTTTTTGTGTCAAATCGGTAATAATACTCAGTTCTAGGTTGTTTCTTCATTTTCTTCACATCTATGTATTTCAGATATTCATTGAGTACGTTTCAAATATTTCAAGTATATTAAGTATTATTATATAAAACTTTACATTTTTTGACGTTCACTTTGTATTTTTTTCTATTATATATATAACAAAACTTAGGGATTGCAAAAAAAAACCAAAAAAAAACAATACCGTATTTCGGTTTTGAAATTTATTGATACCGGGAAGTAAAAAAAAAAGTCAAAAAAGTAATTCATTTACATTCAAAAATTAATAATAACATTGGTACATTAAAAGTAAAAAAAGTAATTCATTTACATTCAAAAATTAATAATAAAGAATAAATTGAAATAATTATTTTATTTTTTAAGGTTATTAAAATATGCCCGCAGAAACGTAAGTTTATCTAGGCTTTTGTCGCCTAATAGCGATCTAATCTTGGTGCACAATATAGCAGCCGCAGAAAATGCTCTTTCTGACTCCACGCTTGTGGGGGAATTGAAAGAAGACTGTTGTATACCAAGTTTAAATATTTCCCCCTGATATTCTCGGCTTCGAAATAGCATAACTCCTGTCTAATAACTTTATTTAGATCTTTTGTATTTTTTTGTTTTTAAGTTACAGTTTCATTTATTTTTATTCTTTTTGATATTTCCATTTCTAGTTTCTCTTTCATTGTAAGTAAACTTTCTGCTTCTTGCTCGTGCTCAGAATCTGAAGATATTATTTCACTATCGTCATTTTCATCGATTGCAATTGCAGCTGCATCTTCTGTTTGATGAAGCCATTCCAATAAGTTTACAATTACTTTTATAAGTCCAATTTTAGACATTTCATTATGCATGATATCGGTATTTTTTTATCTTCATCTTCAAAGCTGCTATTGCAATTATGTACGTAGAACGTCAGTCAATTCAGTCCGCCTTTGAAGTATACGAATCTTAAGTTCATTTTTTAATTCATTAACGAAAGGATTGTTCTGTTTGGTTAATTCTTTGAACATAAATTGAAAAGCAGTATCTGCACTTAAAAGAGTGGCATCTTGGCGGCAACAAGCTTCTAAAGTTAATTTAACAGGGAGTAGACCTGAATTAACTGTTGACAATAATGAAAACTCATTATCAGAAAAGTTCTGAGAAAACCAATATTCAGAATTCATATCAATAAGAGCCTTCCTGATACAATTCTTTATTTTATCGAAACGTTCTAGCATATTAAGCAAGCTATTCCACCGCGTTTGGAGTCTAAAATCAAGATCAATTCCTTTCCAAACTCTTCTTTGAAATATTTTTGTAATATTTTATTATTTTTCGTTGGCGACCGCCGAAATATGCTTACAACTTTTCGTATTTTATCAATTAATGACCCTATCTGCTCATGCGTTATCATATAATCATTTGGATTCTCATTTTCAGTTTTAGTTATTGTTAGGCCATTTTCATAACATAAATCTTCATCTATATATTCATGATGGATATATATTCTATGATGGATAAGTAATCTTCGTCAAATTCGGCTGCAGTAGATTCATCGTGTGGATCTTCTTCATATTGAATATCTAAATTTTGTTGGTCCTCTAAATTTTTACATTTATAAAGTACTTTGATGACGGCTAATTGTATGCCATGTGCGAAACAAAGTTGCTTTTTTGAATTTATTAATCTTCCTACTTTAGTCATAACAGACGCTCCATCTGTCGTTATACAAACAATGTTTTTATTTAAAGAAAGGCCATTATCTACTAGCTTTTTATCTACAAGTTCAACGCACTTTTCAGCTGGTAGTGAGCCATGTATACGAGTCACTCCGAGGTTCCAAAATTTTTTGCAAGCAGAATGAACATTTATATTTATATATCGTCTGTTTTTTATGGACGTCCACTGATCAAATGTTAAGCTGAAGCTCTCACCACGAAATATCCTACAGGAAAATTCCTTAATCATCTGGCTGCGGATCTCCTTGCTGTACTCCATAACAATTTTTTTTATAGAGTTACTTGATTGTGGTATATTTGAAAACCCCCTTGCAATTAAACCTTTTCTGATGTCTTCCGATGTAATAAAAATATTGAAAGGCATTACATCGCCAGCTGTCATACGAGCTAAAACTACCGAAAAAGTTTCGTTGTTATTAACGAAATAGATAGTTATTTTTCCGCTAGTTGATGCTGGTGTACTTATTTGAGAACTACCGGCTGTTACGTTTTCAGTATTAGAAACACTGGAACCAGATATGTCTCTTTTAGACAAATTAATTTTATGCATTGTCTTTAGATGAGTACGTAATCCACTTGTACTTCCTCCTTGAGTTTAATTATGGTTTACATTGCTTACATTTTCCCGATTGGCCTTTTTTTCACGCAAGAAATAAAACCATACAGAATTTTTTTCACTTTTCTTTTCTTCAAAAATTAGATTTTTCAGTTTTAGCGCTGTAAAATTCTACACTAAATACAAAGAAAAATGCAAAATGTGTAAATACTTACCCACAGCAGGCCACAATAACTTTAAAATGCTTAAAAAATATTTTAAAAATTATTTAAATGTTACTTCAAATGATAATGCAACAAACTATTAAAACAGTTATTTTTTTCAGTTAATAATGTACTTAATATTTTTTTCAGTTAATTATATATGTGCTCTAAATAAATAATGAAAAACTACTTTTATGTTCTATGTTGTATCAAAAATATAACTTTTATGATTGCATGCGAATAAAAAAGCTTTTACAAATATGAAAAAGCTTTTACGAATGTGAATAAAGCTATATTTTAGTTTTTCGAGAAATTTTATAATACTTTAATCTTTTATTCATGTATGTGTAAAAGTATTTTTAAAGCTTTCATGATTGTATTATGGGATTAATTTGATATACCGATACCGAAATACCGGTTTTAAAAAATATAATACCGGTATTGATTTTTATTGATTTTTTCCTGGAATACCGGGATCCCTAACAAAATTATTATAAAAATTAATACAAAATAATAATAAAATAATAATATTAATAATAATCATAATAATAAAACAAAATGAATTAATATTAAATGTGTTTTAATCAAAAATAGTATTACAATAAATAAAACAATATATTTTATGAAAAATATTTAAAACATTTATTTACGAAACAATAATACAGTAATCAATACTCTTGTCAACTTTAAAATATTTGTTAGGATTTCTTTTGCTTTTCGGGCATCTTCATGCTTCTTGCGAAGATCTTTTAACGCTTCCCGATTCCCATTTTGATGAACCCATGAACATATTTCATTCGGAATAATCTATAAATAATATTTAACATTATATAGATAATTATTAAATCAATTTGACCTACCATTCGAAATAATTCTCATTAAAAGATTGAGATTTGAAAAGAATCTGCTTCATATACATGATAAGGCACTATGACGCGTGACTAGTTCATGCCTAGTTCGAAAAGAGAACAAAGTACCAGTTCCCTTGCTCTAATCAACTTCTGATTTAAAATATAAGAAAAATCAATTGTGTTTTCTTCTGTTATCTTAGCATATGAAACCAAGGCTCGTAAACTTGTTATTACTTGATTTTCTTCTTCATTTGAAAGTATTTCAATGAGTAAACAAAATAAAATTGGTTTTGTTCATTTTAATATAAATTATTGATAAGAACTCGTTAATTATACAAATAATGTATGAATCCGATTGGATCAGAGGTTCCCAAACTTTTTTCTCTCGTAGACCACTTGCCATGTTTTTCGGTTTTGGGTAGATTCCCTGCTACTGAAAGATTTTAATTTCTAACTGTAGTGAAGTATAGTGGGAAAAAATAAAAAAACACGTTAAGTTTTATACATTTATTTATTAAATTCAAATTAAAATGAACGCAATTAAAATTATGTATCTGTTACATAAAATAACTAAGCAAAAATAAATGTATTTAATGAGATTGATGAACTTGGTGCTTTAATAATAAATTTTCAACATTTGGCATCAATTTACTAAGATTTAATATCAGATCTACTCGGTTAATGATGTCCAGTTTGTTTCTTTTTTTGTTATGAAATTGGCAACTGCGCTGAAACCCCTTTCCATTAGGTATGATAATGGAAAAACGATTAAAAACCTTCTCGCGATATTCCATAATGCGGGATACGTAACAGGTATATCTTTTTCAAGCCAGAATTGCTGATATCCATTTCTAAACTGTACCTTAAGTTCTTCGTTAGTGCTTATTCTGATCAGTTCCTCTTGTAATATGACATCAGTTTCTTCAATGTCACCATATGGATTGATTACCCATTGCGGTATTACCATAGTCAAAATATGTTCAAACTTAGTTTCAAAATGTGAATAGAGAGAATTTAAATGCTGAACGTAGGTTGAAATATCGTCTTCCTGGCAGTTTATCTGTGACAAATTGGGAAAATGGGAAAATTCGCATCGTCCAATGTTTTGCTTCATTAGTTTAATACTGGCAACAAATGCTGAAATGCTGGACTTTGTTTTAATCAAATTTAGACTGTCACCTTGTAACTGCAAGTTAACAATATTAAATTTAGCAAACAAATCTGTTAAATAGGCAATGTCCGTTTTCCTCTTCATTAAATTGTATTTCCAAATTTTATTTACAAAAAAATATCAACAATAAAGAAAAATAATAATTAATGTTGCGTGCCCACTGCAACACTATTACACAATAAAAATATATTATTATAAAAATTCTTACAAAAGTTAACACTTGTGTGAAATAATCAAATTTTTATACATTTATACAAGCGTTTAACTGTTGTAAGAACCTTGAAAACTATAACCAGTTTTCAATAAAACAATATAAAACAATATAAAGATTTTTTATTTTGAAAAAATATATTAAATAACAGATTAATTAGATAAAATCACATCGTCAATATTGATTCCAATTTCCCGAATGTAAATGTCATCGTCTGATTCTTCATCAAAATCAGGGCTCAAGCCACCAAAAAGTGGGCCAATCTCTTCGAACATCTGACCAACATTATCCGAATCTGATTCCTCATCAAAGTCAGGACTCAAGCCACCAAAAAGTGGTCCTACTTCAGAATATATCTGACCATCATCAGTTTCGTCAAATCCTAAATAATCCCCATATGCCAGACTGGAATTAGGCCCCACCCATAGTCTCTTGTCATCGTTGTTCGACAAGGCTATTTTGCTATTCTTAAAAGTAAAGAGCTGGTAATTTCTTGTACCTATTCTCGTTTGCGGTACCGTATATATTACGCGGTTGTTGTAGCAGTCTAAATAAGACTGGTGCCCTATCTCAGTATTACCAAGCTGAACTCCCTTAGCCCTAAGTGTTGCCTTATCTCCTAACAAACTATAACACTTAGGGCGCAAGAAAACCCACTCCTTATAACCGAGCCCTTTACTTTCGTCCTTAAATTTCCCTATCACAGAATCCAAACTCTTTGAATACAAAGGATGAGCAGGATCATAATTGCTAGTATCTAAAAGATTATCACGAATCATTGCCGGCAAAAGAGTGTCAAGCTTACAGTGCTTTATCTCTAAGAAAAGGAGTCGGTATCGCCGGAAACGATATTTATATCACAGTTAAACTCTAAACGATAATTTGCCAATTCTATATACTGTAACTGGTAAATCCTCAGTTTAGACAGGTCTAGTACAGATTAGCCAATGTAGCTGGGCCTGTCTAAACATATAGAATCCTTATTTAGATGTGCAGCAATCAAGTCATCATCAATTTTGATTGATTTCTTGAAAGTCGGCTTTGAAGCATATACAATCATCTTTTCAGCTGAATTGCATAGCCTCAAATTCATCCGTTTTTTAAGGTTTTCCGCGGATTTCCCATACAGACTATTATTAAATAGTTTATATAAATCTCTGTGCAGCTCGCATGTAGAATTGGCTCGTAAATTAGTGTTTTTGTCTATGTACGATTTAAAAATGTGTGCATGATTAAATTTAATTACCCTATGTACATTTTTAATAATAGCCCCCAATTCTATATACAATTTCGATATCCACTGAGGGATATCGATATCCACTTCCATAGTATATCCATATGGAAGATTTTCAATATCATCATTCATACATTCATTCAAGACAGAATCAAGATCATCATACACCCATTCAAAGTCAGCATACGGAAGCTTTTGGCTTAAGACCAAACCATACAAGTTGTTGATATCAATATACAAGAGTTCTGTGTCTTCAGAACTTACAACATAATGTTTGTTAACAAATGTTAACGCACCCCGTATTCCTCCTTCATAGAAATTAAACATGTCCATGTCCTGCAAAAGTCCAATGGGTTCCGTTAATGTCATAAGCGCTGAGGCCCATGACATACCGCGAATTCCATAGAAATTAAGAAGTTCAAGACCATTGTAAGCAATGGCTTTTTTACGGAATTGTTGAAAATAGTCTGTGTCGAGAAACACGTCTAATTTAAGGTAAGTTAACATGTAATCTAACATGTTGTTGCAATTTTGTTGAGTCCAAATAACTTGGGCTAATGCATACTCATCATTAGACACAGAATCCCAGATAGGAGGTAATTCAAGAGTCGATTCCAGAACCTCAAGCGATGTATCGAAATCATAAGTAAAGATACCTTTGGCTCGAACAATTGTGCCATCAAAAACAGACGAAGTAAAAAGGCAGATCGAAAAGAGTCTTAACCGCTTTTACTAAAGATGAATTAACAAACTGCATGCTGGCAATAAAACGAACAGGCAATTTGTTAATGTTCGCGATGAGAGATGAATTTCTCGGTAGTGGTCGGAATAATATTCAATTCCCAAGAAGGAAAATTATTCAAACCATACTTCAAAATATGATGTAAATCATACCCTCTCAAATTGTGAAAAACAACAGATAGCTGTCTCTGAATTCGTCGCGAAACATTACAGTTCCTACAGGCAGCACCAAGATGTGTGAAAGTGACTGTGAAGTGACAATGGTCCCTAACTCTATCTTTAATGAATTTTTTACACAGATAACAGGTTCTGGATTCTCGAGAGACACGTTCTTCAGTGAAAGACAAGGTTTGCATGGGCTTTTTCCCATTAATCTCGTAATATGGCAGGACAATTTTGACCGCAATTTCCTCCACGTTACGCAAGAAAGACAACACACAATCATCACCAACAAACTTATAATAAAATCTAGTATTATTATAATTATTAATTAATAACATGCCTGCTGTTATTGGCATATGTTTTTGGTGGTGGGTGATGTCTTCAGGCAAGATTGCCTCAAAATCGGCATATATCACGAATGGCGGGGTTATTCTTTTTGAAAAATCTTTGAAAATTAAATTTTTATCTTTAGGTAGGGTATACAATGTAGTACCTATTTGGTTCTTACTACATAGATCTACATGGATATTAAATATCTTATTATATCTAAAGCCATTAAGGCAAGTGGGGCACCAGTTTACACGAATTTGAGCACTACAGGAGCTACTATGATGCAATTCAAAGTTTTTGAAGATCAAAAACTGCGGTGTAATGAAAATTACCACCGTCTTCTAATAATAATAAATATATGGGTTCACTGCCTCTAACCTTAGAGCGGTGAATAATATCTAGATGTGGGTGATGGGGAATATAATTTATATCTTGATGTTCAATAGGCTTAGCTGATTTATTCTTATAAGTTAAAACGTTAATAGCCAAGTTCAGTTCACTGTTTTTGCGTTCAAATTTAGGTATGTCACATAATTTCATCGGGCAATCACTAATGGGGTCGAAATTGATCTCATCTAAATAACTTTCATAAGCAGTAACACGGTGTTTATTTCTGCGTATAACATCACGCTTTAAGAGGGCTAGAATACTATAGATAAAACACATATCATCACCTGTGTTCTGTATATTTACAATTGCTTTTTTAGACTTTAAAGGTACTAGGGTGGCGATGTAACTATGGCCAGCTAATCTATTCATATATTTATATTTATTTATTATAAAGTCAATTTCCTTTATCCTAACAACCCGCCATCCGCTTCCTAAATATATGAACTTTTTAATTTTATTATTTAACTTAGTGATGCCCTCTAATAGAAAATAATTGGAAAAAACTTCGGCGTTATTGGAGAAAAAATTACCCGGATTTCGCCATCTTTCTCAAATTTTATGAGAACAGTGAACTGTATTTTAACTGGTCCCATTCCTTTCATTTCGGCTAATAGCTTTTCTATAATTTTCGATGTTAATGATAGTTGGACTAAGTCGTTTTTCTGAACGTCAAACCTTAGATTTTTTCTAGCCCCCTTAAAATCTATTTCTATTTCTAGTTCGTCATCTATATCGGCTCAACCGCGTATTAACCCCCCACCTATATGGTTATTCATTTGCTTATTCATTTGGTTATTAATTTGGATATTGATTTTTTTTATTTATTTCATCACCACCACCATTAACTTTAATAACTTTAGATGGTATACAAGAATCTTGAATAACAGCAGGCCGTTTATTATTTACATTTTTGATATTTTCTGTGATATTCACATTTTTATTTAGATTATTATTTACATTTTTAATTATATGTTCTGTGCTATTCACATTTAGAATTTTATTTACATTTTAATTTATATGTTCTGCGCTAATCACATTCACATTATTATTTAGGTTTTTATTCACATTTTTATTTTTATTTACATTTTATTTATATGTTCTGTGCTATTCACATTATTATTTACATTTTTATTTTTATTTACATTTTTATTTTTATTTTATTTACATTTTTATTTATCTGATTAAAGAGGTTAAGTTTCTTTATAATAAACTGATTAAGATGTTTACTATGTGCTTTGAAAAATTCGGAATATTTTATATGTTGGGAAGTCTGACATAATGGACATAGATAGTATTTGAGTCCATAGAATTTATGGCCATATTATTTTTTCATGGTCTTATGACAAGATTTTGAATGTCCAGAAGCCTGGCAGTAACGTGGATAAAATTTACCTAATAACGATAAATCTTTAAATAATTATATAAGTATTAATTGTAATATTTATCTAAATATTTATTACCAATTGTCAGTAGTTAAACCGTTTTTATTATATAATAATTATAAAACGGATTAATTATTAACAATTAATATCTATATAATTTGGTGTATTATTATAAAGAGAGTGTATGTGTGGAATAAAAAGTTATTATTATTATTATTATTATTATTATTATTATTATTATTATTATTATTATTATTATTATTATTATTAGAGAGATATGTAACTGCATGCTCACTGGGTCAATTATAATTATAATTATTTTTTTAATATAGTTTCAAACTACTTGGGTTAATTATTTTCAAAGTACTATTTCTATTATCATGTAAATAATGAAAAATGTTAATGAAACTAAGGAAATTTAAATGAAAATGTTCATGAAAATCATATGTTTCTAATGAAAATAAAGTGTTTTAATAATCAAAGTGGTTCTGAAAATACTAATGAAAATATTAAGAAAATGTTCATGAAACTACGAAAATGATCATGAAAAAATAATAATAATAGAAATAGTAATTTGAAAATAAAGTTTTAAAAATAAATTTTTAAAAATAAATATATAAAAATAAATATATAAAAAACTAACATTGTGATTCCATGTCGGAATCTGTTTCATCCTCAGAGAGGACATTTTCAGAGAGGTCATCCCGCATAGGGGCATCAATTTCATCCTGCATAGCGGCATCAATTGTGTCCCGCATAGGGGTAACAATTTCATTCCCCATAAAGGCATCTCAAGTGGGGGCATAATCATTAATAGCTGGAGTATCATCTTCATTAATTGTGTCATTTATTGCTGGAGCATCATCATCGCTAATAACAACATATTGTAAATTTTCTAATAAATAAAATAAAGTAAAATAAAATAAATTTACGTGATTTAGCGAAATCATTTTCAATATCATCTATTATTTCACAGGCATATTATTGTCACCATTTTCAATGATTTCGCAATCACCTAAATTCAATTTTTAAATTTATAAAATAAATTTAATCGTATCATCATCACTAATAATAATACGTTCCCAATTATAAGTGTTTTCAGTAACTTGAAACCATAAATTCTCTAAAATAATAAATAATAATAAAAATAAAATAATTTACCATTTTCGCCCATCAACATATCTATCATTTAAAATATTAATTAGTTCTGCGTCCATTTTAAAATTTTTAATTAGTGGAGTGAAATTTTTTAGAATAATTGTGATGATTTTGCGATTTGCAAATGTTTATAAGGAAACATTATACTTTCCGGTCTCAGCCAATCACAGTCGAGCTGTACACATCGACTTTTTCACTATACACACCAAAAGGTGAGTAAAAATTTGCATACATGCACGAGTCATGCATGCGTGTAGAAACTAATCATTATGTTTCTTTATGTGACATGCACTGATCATGCACTGTCTTTGTCATTAATCATTGATTTTCTTTATGCATTGATCACGCATTAAACACATGATGTCTTTGTTAGCATTCATGGTTGCTAACTGCGATCATAAATGTTAATTTGAATAATAATATTTTTGTAAATAATAATAAAAATAATAATATTAATTAAAATAATAATAAAAATGATAATATTATTATTAATAATAATAATGTTAATAATAATAATAATATTAATAATAAAATGATAATAATATTATTACAAATAATAATAATAAGAAGAAAACAACAAAGGAAAGGACACATTTATTAAACATCAAATTTCTTATACACCAACCAAGCTAAACAATGTTGACCACATGTTTGGGTTAAAGGATTTCGAAACATAGTTTTATTATACACAATAGGTTGCCCCATTGGATCGAACACGAATATATTACCAGGTTTTATATATATAGCAATCCAATGTTCTCCACCAAGATGAGACGATTGAGTATTGACGATTATGGCTTGATTATTGCTCAAATAAGGAATTTTATCAAGAGGAAAAAAAATTCATTTCCCAATATCTGTTTTCCAATTCTATTAACCTGAACTGAACTACTTTAATAAATTAATAAGTATAAAAACAACTTACTCCTTGACAACTTTCTATATTTCTTTATACATTTATACCAACACGGTTCTATTTGAAGTAATTTGAACTTCATTTTCAAATACTCCATATATAATAACATACACAGGATCAGTAATGGCGTTTGCAAACTTAATATCCAGTCGTAAATTTCCATTTTGTGGTAGTTGACTCTGATTTAAATCAAAATCGGGGGCTAAAACAAATGTAAAAAATGGGTATTTGGATTTAAATTCTTCTAGAGTTATTCCACAATTCAAATTTTCATCTAAATACCCCAAATTTCTAACAATACTCTGCATATATGTCGCACAGTAATTTTCTTTTTTCGAAATCTTGAATATATGTTTCTCTATAATCAGTATTTTTCGACAAAGTCAATGATGTAACACCAAAGTTTTTGAAAATTGAGCTGGAAGCAGTATATGATCCATTATATTGTGTTTCACTTTGAAATGTTATCAGAATAAAATTAGGCATTCTTCTGTCACCAAATATTTGTTCTTTATAGAATGATGAAGCACCTTTAGCAATAGCAAATTGTACAATTTCCTTTGTTTTAATGGATAAATTGCATGATTTGAATTAAGGCTCAATTGATGACCCGCTAATACTGAAGGGTCTACTCGAACTCTTCTCACCAATAATTTTGCATCAACTAATTGACATATTGGTGCACCAGTTGCACTCGTAAGAGATAATGCAGAATCGGACCTTTTAAGTCTAATATGTGAATTAACTCTTGGTAGTAAATATTTCGGTTGATCCATAAAATCGAGTTGTAATGATGAGCACATGGTGAAAACCCTTGAGCCTTTAACCCACTTTTTTTCATCATCTGTTGCTGCATAACCCATAGGAGTAAGACATGTATTTTTAGTATCGGAATTGCAATTTAAAATAGTTTCTATTAATGTTTTGTGAATGAATGTATTATTTTCGCCCTCAATCTTGATATTATTAAATCCCAACACTGCATCTTTAAAAAGAATATGAAACAGGAAATTGTTCGGTATTACATCTGCATTAGCATCCAAAACTTTTCTATCTTTATTTACAACCTTGATCTGAACAGTCAATAAAGTATCGTTCAAATCTAAATATTCAGTTTGCGAACCATTAATATAAAACTCTATATCATTTCTACTATCTGTAATTTAATTCATAGGAAAAACTTCCTCAAACGACCCAAATTCTATTACAGTCTGGGGCGATGGTCTATCAAATGTACATAATTCAGATTTACCACAAATCATTTTGCAAATATAGTTCCATGTCCTTTCATTCGTTTGTTTATACGTGATATTCCATGTCTTTTATGTTTTGGAGCATGAGCTGGAGATTTTTCTTTTTGAAACATGCCTGTAATCCCTGGTAAAACCTTCCCTAATTCTGCTAAAGCATTTGATTTTAGGGGTGGTAATATTTTCTGTTCATTCAAAGTCACATCTTTTGCAGTTTTCATACCAAAACTGCCAATACATTTAAGAATAGGCAATGCAAATCTACCAATTGTTCTCAACCATCCCGAACCGCACTGTTTACCAATAAAATATGGTAATTCATTACCAGATTGGCTACCACTATACATACTAATAATATCAGAATTAGCCATTTATTTTACGAAAATGTAATGTCAAATGAGTTTTTGAATTTTTTGGAAAGTTTATAAGTTTTCCACTATCATCACGAATATTTATTTCTATATTGTTTATACATGAGCTTGCTATTGGTAAATACATGGGATTATCGATATTTATATTGACAACTCCATCATGTTCATATTTTTCAATCCATACCGATTTCAAAAGAGGAACACTTGAATCACCAACAATTATGGGATCAATAATGTTAGTATATATGAAAATTTGTTGATGATCTTCTAGTATTCTTGCTTTGCGTATACCAATCGATTTTTCTCGATATTTTTGCTTCTCCAATCCAAGTGAATTTGTCAAATTTTTATCAAATGTAACTTCGCAAATATCATCATTCAAACTGAAGGTAAACATCAAATCTTTCACGATTTCCAAATTTTTAAATATGTGTGAACAATTAAATTTTAAATATTTAAGTAACACATCAAGTTTATCAAAATATAATTCGTCAGCAAATGTGAAAGATTCTTCAACTTCATTATTATACGACACTGATATTTTGATTTCTTTCACTATACTGTTTGCTTCAAATAGAGCAAAGCGTAATAAATATTCTGTTTCCATAACATCATTTTTCAACTTATTGCAACCCATTCGTTTGGCATCTTCAATAGTTTCGAATGTTATTGTAAATGGTTTTAAATCACAACTGATATTTAATCCATTCTTGTAAAACATATAGCAATGCGGATCTAATATTTGATTCGGAATATAATATGTTTTATCAAAATTACTGATAACAAAGATACCGCTACATGTTTTCATAACATTCCTTTTGAAATCAATCTTACATTGACTATAAAATGGGAATGTGTGGTACACGAATGTAAAATCTTGCAGTGCAACTTCCCAGTCACCATTTAAAGAAATCGGATTCTGGAGAGTGACCATGAATTTGCTGGCTTGATTGTCTGGATGAATTAATGGGCAACTATTGCTTAGTAAAATAGTATAAAAATTCACTTTACTAGGTCTTTTGATTATACCCACGACGGATTTTGATAACCATGCCATTTGACATAGTATTGTTTATCTTTGCCTACCTTTTTAGTTTTCAATATTTTTTGAATTTAAAATACCTTTGGAGGAAGTAATTGTAATTCTTGCTCATAAAATTTCCCTTGTACAATATTATTATCGCTGTCTTTGATGACATACATTACATGATTCTGTTTAGTATTTATTTTTGAAATTACAAAGACTTCATCACTCCAATTCGTATCGAAATTTTTAATAAATGGTGATGCACTAATTTTACTAATTCTAACATGATCACCGACTTTATATTTCGGTTTTGTAATTTTTACAGGTTTTTTAGAAGTCAATGATGTTTTTGATGTGATATCAATCGGTCTCAATCCATTCAGACCTCGATGTGATGAATGATTATAACTTGTTATTAATTTTGGTAAAACCAATACCCATTTTTAATTACCTCGATGAACGAACAATTTCTTTAATCTATCTCTCAATGTTCGGTTAAATCTTTCAACGTGGGCAGCTTTTGTATTGAGAATGTACAGAGTAGTGATTTATTTTCAGTTTATCGAAAATTTGCTTAACTTTGCTATTGTAGAATTCTTTACCTAAAATAATAATAATAATAATAATAATAATAATAATAATAATAATAATAATAATAATAATAATAATAATAATAATAATAATAATACCTAAATCTGTTTGCAAGTTATTAGGATGTCCATCTCTAAATAAAATATTAATAGCTTTGAACATTTCATCTGCAGATTTTGCCTTGACTGGTATTGCACGGGCAAACCGACTGAATACATTAATACATGTTAAAATATATTTATTCCAATTGTTAATTTTCGAATATGGTATCATCTCCATCAAATCCATTTGCCATAAATCGTTAATACCAAATGTTTTATGTGTTCTTGTCGGAAATTGTTTATGCATCGGTTTGTTCAAAATGTACGCCAGATGATCTGATGACCACTTCTGGGTTTCTTTTTTCAAATTCGGAACTCTTTTCTTTTACCACTCTTTTCTACCACTCCACCGAAACCTGCCTCGTTTTCTGGGTTTGTCCATATCTTCTCCATTACAGCAAGAAGATTTAAATTTAAATTTAATGTCGGGTAATGAAGGATTAGCACCCATTTTTAAATCGTACATAGACAAAAACACTAATTTACGAGCCAATTCTACATGCGAGCTGCACAGAGATTTATATAAACTATTTAATAATAGTCTGTATGGGAAATCCGCGGAAAACCTTAAAAAACGGATGAATTTGAGGCTATGCAATTCAGCTGAAAAGATGATTGTATATGCTTCAAAACCTACTTTCAGAAAATCTATCAAAATTG